>APFE030841653.1:8907-32323 GCA_000404065.3 Pinus taeda | reverse complement strand
CCCCCCCCCCCCCCCCCCCCTCTCAGTATTATTTCCAACAAATTGTTGATTACTTGAAAACAAACTTTGAAGTATTGGCAAAGGATATCCATCCTATTGACCAAATAGAATTACATAAGCAGACTGGGGAAATGGTTTACTCCACCTTGACCAGTAAGGAAATTGCAGCTCAACAACTCAAAAAATTGTTGAATAATATATCAGCGTAATTCCAGTTAGAGAAGGCCTCTTCACAGGCCAAAGGTACCAGAATAAAGTCCTTAGAGGACTTAGTCATAGAACTGGGCCATGATCCCAAAGATGTGAAAGCTGCAGAAAAGCTTATTAATAAGAAAAATGATGACATGGTTACATTGAAAAAGCAGCTCAAGATTCCTCCCCTATATCATCCTTAGACAACTAAAATATTGGAGACTCAGAAGGAGGAAGAGCTTATGGAATTAGTCCTTAAGCTAAATGAACAACTAAAAGAAAAAGAGAAAGAACTAGATAATTTGATACAACCTAAACAGAGTGATTTGGCCACCACTCCTCAGACTGTAATTCCTACAGTTTCTACAGTAGTACCCTCCACATTGGCTGCTTCATTAGCACCAACAGTTCCACCAGCTACTGCTCTACCAGTTACAGGTACATCAACAAGCATAGGGACATCAATGAAAAAACCAGCTGAATTGGTAAAAGCCATGGAGGAGATGACCATCCAGGCTACTCAGCTCAAGAAACTTAGAGAACAAGTGTCAAGTTTGGAAACTAAATGTAAACTTGCACAAATATAGTAGAAAGAAGAAGCTCAAAAGAATCCAAGAAAGGGAGAAAGAATAAAAGTCCTTGAAAGGGAGAAAGAAATTCTTGCAACAACCACTTGGAGACATGAAGGAAATTCTTTGGGCCAACATCATTGATTCTATCAATGATGTTTGGACATCTATTCAAGCTATTTTTGAACAGACTGAACTAGTCAAATTGGCCACAGAAAGCAATCCACAAGACAATGGAAGAGTTGGGAGATAAGCCTGAAGAAGCCAACCAATTGATAGAATTTTTGAATAGTAGAAACAGGTACCAGCTTGATGAACTAGAAATAGACGATAAAACAAGAACTATCATAGAAATAAAGAAGGTTCTCACCAAAAGGAACCTTATCCTCAATCTGGAGAAAAGGTGCTAAAGCATCCAAGCAAACATTGATAGATTTATGACAAAATTTGTTATTTTGAGGGAAAAAGGACTTCCCAGTCCTATGGTAATATATGACTAGCTGATGACTCAAGATGATTACATTGAAAGACTAAAAAAGCTGGCCAGAAGCCAAGCTAGTACTTTAGGGGTAAAATCTTTGCCCACTGGAAAGGTATTATATGATAGTCTGGAAAATTTGTTTTTCATAGAGCATGAGGTAAAGCACTTGTTCATCAACAGGCTGAATTTAGCCAAGTATACAGAAGTTGACAAGATATACAGAAAGATGATAAGGATAAAATTACCTGACAGTGAATGGTGGATAAAACATACAAATTTACTATAAAGTTACTACAGTAAATCTACATGGTAAAACATGGCTGCCAGGTAAAGCAGGCAAGATAGAGTCAAAGCAGAATAGGTAAACAGTATCAGTAGGAAGAAGATAGAAAGTGATTCCAGCACACAACTATAAAGCAACTGAAAGAGCCAAATCCAAATTACAACAACCATCACAGTCACAATAAAAGGGATAGCAAGAAGACAATTCTGCATCTGTCTCTATCTTCGTGCTGAAGATATTTTTGGGTTTCTAGAATAATTCTCATACTGTTATGAGATATTTTGTAACATTTTTTGTATAATTAGTGTGGATTAAAATACATTTCTGTAGACATTTTATATTGAGCCAAGGAGCTACTGTACTCAAGACTGGACTGGTTTTGCCGGATGTGAAATAAAGCTAAGGACATTTCACAGGATTCTTGTGCACAGTTGGAACAAATAAGTATTATCTCTTCATGTTTAAATATTGTTTTCCCTTCATGTTATAAATATTCATATGTGTCTCTTACGAAATCTGAAAAGTAAACAAGGAATGATATCTCGGAACTAGCTTAAATGCTCTTTGTTTTAACTGTTTACTTTCTATATGTTTTCTACTAAACTATCTTGGTTTGGGAATTCTTAATTGCTCCCTTATTTCCATAGTTTACCCCCCCTTTGGTCCATAGTAAATGATTCTTCATTTCCCTTTGCTACTGATCATCCTTCCTTTCTTCATCTTAATCCCGGTTAAGGATTCTTCATTTCCCTTTGCCCTGGTTAGGACCACCTCATCCATTTGAAGTTGTAGATTTGTTTTTTGCTGTGCTAGCCTGCCCTGTGAACTCTTACCTTAGTGATTGATCAGGCCCAGTTAAGCCACTCTTGATTGATTGCATAGCCTAATGGCCTGAATACTTACTCTGCCCATCTGTTTTCTTAATTCCACCACCCAATCAAAACAAAACATCATAAGCACTAATAACTAGCCTGAAATCTACCCAAAACAAAGTTAAATTATAAAGAGAGAGCCCTCTCTGGACTTAGGTTGGCTAGAACCTGAGTCTAAAAGATTAGGTTTGTGGTTACCTCGAACTATTCCTTCTTTGATAACTTCTAGGGAAAACATCTGAGTGATAACACCTGCATTGGCCAGAAATCTGATTTCTGTAAGCAAGTTGGATGATGCAGGTGTAAAAATAGTGTTCAAGAAGGATACGTATAAGATGGTTCTGGGAGCATTGGTATTGATGCGGGGAGTTCGGATTGGAACTCTGTACAAGCTTCAAGGTAGCACAATTGTTGATGGGTGCAACAGTTTTGTGGTTCTTGAAAGTGGAGCAGAAAATCTAGTGGTCTCTGGAGAGAAGACCATGTTGTGGCATCAAAGGCTTGGATGTAGGTTTTAACCTCGTAGAGAAATTACCTGCATACGAATACTAAATCACAGGAAAAATAAAAATGCAAGAGCATAACACATAAAACACATATACACAGAGATTTCCCACTGGATCTCAAAACCGAGACTACCAACTTGATTTTTGATTATGTTCCTTTCAATGTTACAATACATATTTATACATGTTGAAGCATCCAATACCATGGACCGAAAAAACCATCACGTCCAATACCATGGACACAAAAAAACCATCGATCCAATACCATGGACCGAAAACCATCGCGTCCAAAAAACATGCGCAAAAATCATGCACAAAACCATAGGTGGGTCCGCCCAACCTAACATAGGGTCCAAAACCAAAATTTTTCGGGGCGCTGCCCCGGACCCCGTAAAGTGGGGTTACGGGTACCCCTCAAACCCCCTGTTAACTATGTGGAAAGAATATAACACAACCCAACATGAAAGATGCAAGCAAACATATGCTTCTCTTAGTATAGTCAAATGTCATATGATGATGAAAGAAGGAATAGTGTTGGGACACTTTTTCTCAGCAGTAGGAATTCGGGTTGATCCTGCAAAGGTAGAGGTAATATTAATATTTCCTACGCATCGACACAGGTATGCATGTTTATTGGTTATGCTGGCTATTATAGGAATTTAATAGAATTTGTGTGGGTAGGTGAATGTGAAGCAGCTTTTGTAGAAATCAAAGAACTAGTCTCCAAGGCTCCGATATTACGCAGTCCTAACTGGAAGCTCCTGTTTCACATCTCTATTGATGCTTCTCAAACAACCTGTAGGGGTGGTTTTGGGGCAACATGAGGAAAAGAAACCATATGCAATTTACTGTGTTAGCAAGAATTTGACCCCTGCTAAATTAAACTATATGGTAACTGAAAAGGAGTTCTGGGCTGTCATTTATGATATTAATAAATTTTGGAATTATATCACAGGGTATGCTACTTTCATGCACACTGATCATACAACTATTAGGTATCTGATGAACAAACCAATAACCCTTGGTCATGTTACAAGATGATTATTGTTAATTCAAGAATTTGATATTACCATTGTAGATAAACGAGGGAAAGATAATGTAGTTGCAGATTTCCTGTCTAGGATGGATACTAGTGATGAAGGTACACTTGTAGAGGATAGTTTTCCAGATGAACATCTTTTTGCAATTTATACTCACACTTTGTGGTATGAGATATTGCTAACTATCTTGATACAGGAAAGGTGCCTCAACACTTTCTTTATAGAGAACAATGAAGGATTATCCATCATAGTGTTTGTTATTCATGGATAGAGGGATCTCTCTTTTACACAAGATCTAACCAGAAAATCTAGCACTACATAAGTGATGATGAAATCTATGATGTCCTGAAAGCTGCTCATGATGGCCCTTGTGGAGAAAATTTTGCAGAGAAGAGGACATGTCATAAGGTGTTACAAATGGGATATTATTGGCCTTCTATTTTTCGTGATGAAAGGAAATATGTTAGAGGGTGCAATAGTTGTCGTCGATGGGTTAGCCTGGTTTTGTAGATGAAATGTCATTATAGCCCCAACTAGCTCTTGAGCCCTTTGAAAAAATGGCTATGGATTTCGTTGGGCCATTGAATCCTCCTTCACAATAAAAAGTTCACATTCTGGTTCACACAGATTATGTGACAAAGTGGGTAGAGGCCAAGGCTATTGTGAAAGCAATAGAACAGGTTGTCTCATAATTTTTATTTGAAGATATTCTTGCATGGTACAAAGATCCTAAAGAGAGAGTTTCAGACGGAGGGGAATAATTTACATCACATATGATAGCAGGATTTATGAAAAAGTATGAAATCAAGCATAGGGTAACATCTCCATATCACCGATGGTCAAGTCAAAAGCACAAACAAGGTACTATAGAATATTCTTACAAAGACTATAGCGAACCATTGCCAGAATTGGGCTGAAACACTTCCTAAGGCACTGTGGGTGTATAGAACAACATGGTGAAAAACAATAGGGTTTTCACCATACGATCTTGTCTATGGGAAATCTCCTTTGATTCCAATGGAATTAGAAATAAAGATGCTCAGGACAATGCTTGAAGTAGATTTAGATCTTTCAGAAGCCCAGAAACACCGACTGGAACAATTGAATGAGTTGGATGAAATTCGTATAGTAGCTCTCTAGAATACTGTTGCAATCCAACATCAAAAAACTAAATGGAATGATAAATTCTTTAAGAAAAAGGAGTTTCAAAGAGGATCTTGGGCATTTTTATATGATTCTCGGTTCAAGTATTTTAAGGGAAAATTATGCTCCAGGTGGATGGGACCATATGAAGTTGACACAGTGTTCGATAGTGGGACTATTAGGTTTATAACAATTGATGAGGCACATAATCCTCTTATCGTAAATGGACATTGCCTCAGATTATATCACCATCCAGCTTCAAGAGACTCCTTTATTAAATATCTCCCTGATAACTCTGGTTTTGAAGTTATTAGTGCATGAAATTCTTCCTCTGCACCCCTGATCTAAAAAAAAGGCAATTATATATATATCTATCTATCTATCTATATATATATCTATATATATATATATATATATATATATATATAGATTATATATATATATATATATATATATATATATATATATATATATAATATATATATATATATATATATATATATATAATATATATATATATATATAGATAGATAGATATATATAGATATATATAATGTTGTTACTACTCTATCAATATTTTTCTTGCAGGTACCTCACTAGCATTGTTACTCCTCTGGTACATTTACTCTGATCATGGCAATTGTCTAAGTACTTCACTGGTGTTGCTACTCCTCTAGTGTTGTTACTTTGATCATGGTGATTTTGTCTAAGTATTTCACTGGTGTTGTTACTCCTCCGATGCTATTACTCATGGCGATGGTGATTTCTTCTAAGTACTCGGGTGATGTTGCTCCATCGGTGTTGTTACTCCTCCGGTGTAGTTACTCTGTCACAATTTCGTATAAGTACTTCGGAATTATTACTCCGTCGTGATTCCGACTAAGTGTTCAAGCGGTGTTGTTACTCCTCGGGTGTTGTTACTCCCTCTAATGATGTTACTTCTCCGTTGTTATTACTCCATCAATGTAAGTCGCCAGGTATGTCCCTGATCGACTTTGTGGATTTGATTGATAATTCATTTGACATGACTCGATATGACCATGGACGGTCATCCCTTATTTAGGGGGAGGTACTATAATAAATGAAAAAGATGTCATAATTAAATTACAATAATGATTTGTTATTATCATTATTGAACCTTTTGTTAAGTGCATACACTCCATGATTTCCACCATACCTCCATAGTTACCCATATGCATCAGGACTTGAAGTTAGTACTATTGTACTAATGAATAGTCCTTTCCAACGTTGCGAAGTAATTACCACAATTACCACTCATTATTACCATTATATGCCATTTTTTCATATTTCACCATTACCCTCCCGGATTTCACTCTCATTGTACCCCATCGCTATCACAACTCTCTCACTACAAATATTCTTGTCGGCACTCCTCCTCGATGATCTATTGTCACTCTGAAGTGTTGTTACAAAGCCATTGCAAAATGGGTGGGCAAGATGTGAGACACGAACCAGAAAGCACAGAGCAGGTTCAATGCAATGCAGATGTCTAGCAAGTCTTCTTGGATGCAGGATGGCATGTGTATTTTGAGAGGCTACAAGGATTTGATGAATCTATCATAGTTGAATTTGTGGTAAACCTAGAAGGAAATCATTCTAGAGTTCGTGGGCTGGATATTTTTGTCACGGAGGAAGTGATTTCGATTATCAGTGGGTTACAGTGATGAGGTCATAAATGGTTCTCTTGGAAGTCTCCTTTGCCGTAGTTCCGGGAATTGTTTTTGCAGGTTGGGGAGACAACAGTCCAGAAAGGAAGAGGGTATGATTGTAAATCTCTGCCATACCCATGGGATGAGGTGGCGTATTTTTTTATGAGGTATGTTACCTAAGAAGGTCGATTTTCTACATTATTTAAATACCATTTCAAACTTCTTTCATGCCTTCGGTTTCATCATGTGTAGGTTCATTTTTTAGACATGTCATACTTTCTATGGAGCAATCTTCACTTAATGGCATAGTTTGCCCACCGGTCTCGACAACCATTAGCGGTTATCACAAATCATGGGTTGGTTAGATTATTGGTGATGCATGCTCTGTCTCGAACCTCCATGACTTGTCCACAATTCACCGAACTAACAGATGAAGAAATTGCGGGTATGCTGCCTACAAAGGAGGAGGAAGAAGACTTAGCATCAGAAGAAGAGGCCATAGATGACGATGTTCTAGCATCACCTATTTTCCCAATAGAAATAGATACAATGGAGATAGAAGAGAGTGCAGTTGACATTTCTCCACAAGAACCAGCGTCGACTACTAATTTAAGAGGAGAATCACCACTCTTGGCTGCAGTTACAAGTGGTGATGACACACAAGAACCAGTGTCACCTATCCAAGAAATTGAAGAAACTTTGGTTGAAAATGTAGGTTGTGCTGACACACAAGAACCAACATCACCTGTCCGAGAAATTGAAGAACCTTTGGTTGAAAATGTAGGTGGTGCTGACACACAAGGAACAACACCACCTATCCAAGCAGTTGAAGAACCTTTGGATGGAAATATAGGTGGTGTTGTCACACAAGAACCAACACCACCTGCTCAAATGAATGTGGAACCTTTGGAAGAAATAGGGGCAGCAGTCGACACTGCTCCACAAGAACCAATGTCAATTGCTGGGCAGAAGGACAATTTGGAAGAAGCACAGGCAGAAGGAGAAAAAGGGAGCATAGAACAACTGATGAACATAGAAGAAGAAGAAGAAGAAGGGCTTGCGTCAGTAGGCATTGAAGAATGGAAATTGATGAAATTATTCCTCGCTTTCCTTTTCTTGTGTCTTTTCCAAAAGGGGAAAGGAAATTATGTTCCCCTAGACACATGGAGAAAGAAAAAGCTTCTCCCCCGATCCTAAAATTTGTTGGGATGGTTGGAGGCACCATTATCGACATTGTTACTAAAAAACTAGTGTTGACTGGTGAATGAATTGAGCAAATTGAAGGTTTGGTGGTCGACACTGCCACACAAGAACCAGTGCCGACTGAAGGACAAAATGAAGAAGCTATGGCTGATACTACTTCTAGAGAACCATTAGAAGAGGATGTTGTTGATAAGACTAACCCATAAGGGCTAGAAACCACTCTTGAGCAGATGGAGGAGGGTGTTGCTGCTAAAACTAACCCGCAAGGTCTAGAAACCATTCTTGAGCAAATGGAAGAGGATGTTGTTGGTAAGACTAACCCACAAGAGATAAAAACCATTCTTGAGTAGATGGAAAAGGATGTTGCAAATAAGACTAAATCACAAGGACTAGAAACAATTCCTGAGCAGATGGAAGAGGATGGTCGGGCAACAGAGAAACTAGAGGAAGAGGGTGTCAAAGACACTATCTGACAAGGCCCTGTAGTGAACCCAAAGCCACAGAGGGAATACGAAGAGATCTTGAGGCTTGAAGAAGGAAATGGTGGGGTTGTTCCCCAAGTCGAGGAGAAAATGAAAGAAATCAGAGTAAAATAAGAACCAGTCAAGGATTTTTTCAATGTTAACTCGCCAAGTCTTGGACCAGTTGTGAGACTTGTGGAAGAAGTTGTTGTAAACAAGAGTTCATTGAGTAATGTGCAAAAATGAGACCCCCTCTTAAGGGAATATACCAGTCACAATTCATAGAAAACATTCAGTTGAAATTGGAAATCATTAAATTAAGGAAATGGGTGCGGGGCTTACAAAGAAGAGTGAGGAAGCACAAGAAAAATGTTGCGAAGCCCCGGCCTAAAATTGTCTCAGTGGTAGCACAAATTGAAGATAGGCCCACGACTTCAATGGTTGCACAAACTGAGCCGTTCTTGCATTTATTTGAGTCTCAAGAATTTGTGATGGCTACAGAGACTCAGAAATGATAGGTTGTTGCAACTCGCCTCCAATGGGGGTCCATTTCTCTAGAATCCCATCGGGCAGGAATAAGGGAAATTTGTGAGAAAGCTACGAAAATAGTCTCTGGCTACATAGAATAGATAGAGAAGGAAAAGAAGAAGGAGGAGAGACAACATAAGTGAATTGAGGGACTGGAAGAACAGGTGAAGCTACTAAAGGTGGATAAGGAAGAAATGTTTACTTTGGCATAGTAGGCAATGGCTTTCCGACCCCCTGCCCATAGCTATGCTCTATTCCTCCATGAAAAATATCTATTATTTTGTTTAGAAAGTGTCCACTAGGAGCTCAGCCATGAGATGGAAGATTCAGTGCAGTTTCTGCGTATCTTGAGATGCCACAATGTTCTCAATCAACACTTGATGTTTGAGTTATACATGCATTATTACTTTCTGCGAAATAATCAATCCTTTAACCCAGTGCCATACGTGGGATACATTCAACTGAGATTCTTTACCTCCTACACAGTTAGTCAAGTTAAATGGAAGAAGGCCTTTGATAAATTTAAAGAGAATCAAGCAAATAGGCCACTTGTTCTTCAGATGGAGAATTGTCAGTCTGTGAATGTTTATAACAAATATGAAACCCTCTTAGGGATCGAAGGATGGAAAGAACAGATGCTAGCAAACCAGAAATGGTGCATTGACATATGCAGAAAACAAATCTTTACTTGTCGAGAGGAAGCCTGGGACAACTCCCAGAATCGGTGGACATTATCGTCATTAGCCGTCAGGATATGTGAGCCTTTTGGGGCCCCCAATTTTTCTCGGGCTCTAAATAGGGTACCTTGGTATATTGCATGCATGCAGATTCGTAAGGTTCGATGGATGGGGTTGAGGTTCCGATTCTCCATTATCTGGCTGCTAGCCGATCAGTATACTACAAATTAAAAGGTAGGCAAGGATTGGTGGAAGGAAGTCATCCAACCATACAGATATAAGCCTTCGGGAATAGAGATGTCTGTAAAATATGATCTCGCACAACTTCATGCTGATCATCGTAACTCTAACCTAGAATTGTGTAGGTGATGAACTGCATGAGGACATGCAACAAGGCTAGTTGGGGGGATATGTTGGTGGCTGTATTTCAATACTTTTACTCACCCTTTTTACCTTGTTCTTTTCACCCATTTCATGCCAATAATGGTTAATCGATACCTGAAAACGCACAGGTATACCTCTTATCATGTCTTTATGGATTATTTGTCAACGAAGCATAGTTGTAGGGGATTATTACCTAAGTGGCTTACTAATTCAGTTATTTCTAAAGATTTGAAGGAAGAATGACCAGGACCATGATTCACTGAAGGATATTGTCAAAGCTGGCAGCGCTATCCTTGAACATTGGTTGCAATGGTGAATCAATCTCTCGATTGACACACTGCTATCTTTTACATTCTGTTTCGTTCTGAAAACCACCATGTAATTAAAGGAAGACAATGTCGTAATTATAACAACTGTATTATTGACAAAATGTATAAAGTAGAGTTGTGGGTATCACTGTTAAGAGTCACTAAGGTTATAGGAGAAATACTCTAACTCTGAGTCTGTAATAACATACTTGTAATATTTCTTTAATTAATGAAAAGTTGATCTTCTGAGCATATCATGATTCATCGATCTTGCCACAACTCCCTCATGACTAGGTGTTGCTCGATTAGATGTGTGTTTAGGTTTATTTCTGTGAGTTCATTGATGTTGTGAATTTTTATAAGTGTGTTGTTGTGAGTCATAATTATTGCTACTCTTATTTCTGTTACAGTTATTACTTGTTGTTACTCTTATTTGTTGTTACAGTTGTTTCTTTTTGTTACACATTGATGAATTTATAATAATGTTCAATGCTGGGTAGGGAAATTATGGCATGCACAAACAGTGCACGATAACCTTGAAATAACTAGTAGAACTCCAGGTTGACAATTAAATGTGGATTGGGTGAATTTCATGATTCATAATTGGACCCCAACAATGACCTATTTTCTCTCTACCTAATTCTTGAAGAGCCTAGGGGGTGGTCCTTTGTGTGTCCTTTTGGTCATTACTTTTCCCAGCTTTGTGTGAACTACTTGTTACTCTTTATAATTGTGTCTTCTTGATAGAGAATGGCAAGTCATAGAGGAGGTGCGAGCAGTTCAATCCCCCATTGTCACAAATTGTTTGGTTGGGAATTGGTAGAAAATTATTTTGATTTGGTCCCTCTGGAAGTTAGGAGGGAAATTATCCACCTTGAATTAAGGGAGTTTGGCAACTGTCTGTACTTCTATGATTGTAAGGTGGGAAGAGATGGCTTCAAATGGATTCTTGATCTAGGGAAATTCATAAAACAAAGACTTCATTTTCTACATTCTCTTGCAGGTGCACCAATAGATGGATACCCTCTTCTTCATGGTTCTTAGAGACAAGTAAGTGGAATTGTAAAAAAAATTCAAGTCAAGAGGATAATAAATGACTTCTTTGGAATTTACACTTCTGCCTGGATTATATTGTATCACATTTAACAAGGGTTGAAAAATATGTCATCTCTGAATCTGAATTTGAGACTAAGGAGCTCACTGATCCCCCTACAGTTATAAATTCTTCACTTGTTATTACCTCTCCACTTGCAAATTCCTCCCCCCTCTCTAGTTATCATATCGAACTAATGAGGAATTATATGGTTTAGTCTTTTTACTATCCTTGGAAGTACTATTACTTGGCTTCTTGAAACTTGGAGGCACCCTTGCTGCCTTCTCTGGAGATATGGAGATCAACACTACTTGTTTTTCCCCATTTGGCATCAAATTTGGTCTTGACTTTTTATAGGGGCAGTGATCGCTATTGTCTAGCCTTATATGCAAGTTTCTCAATGATTTTTATTTTATGAAGATGCTTGTTTTTAGTTCTAGTCTTCTCAAGGTGCACATCTTGTTAAGTTAGTATGATATTTGTCAAGAAATCTTGGTAGTGGTTTATGTTGAGAAATCTAGGGGTAACTAGATTTGGTGATTTCTCTTATTTTGATAATTGCTTGTGATGTATTTTTACTTAACTTGATTAGTTTCTTCTATCATTTGATTATAATTAGTATTCTTATCATCAAATAACTACCAAACAATAAAGAACAATGAGACAATAAGACGATATAGGCAATTAGCTAGGGCCAAAACCTCTCCTCTTGAGAGGAAATCCCACAAGAATTAGTATCTTCTTATAGAACTTCAAATGATGAATTCCATGACCTAGGACCCTTATCAAAGTCCCCTCTAAGACAAATTCAATCCTTCCTCCTTGATGAGCTTTATTTTCTCTAGCAACTTCAACCCTAGGAATTTATGCAACTTCAATCCTAGTTACTTCTCCAGCAACTTCAGGGCCCCAACAACTTCTTCTACAACTTTTACCCCCAGCAACATTTTCTGCAACTTTGAATGCAAAAACCCTAGATGGAAAGTGTGGGATAATAATGATGAATTTTCTTTCTTTCCTTCTTCACTTGAATAGCCTTCTCCTTCTTGAATACTCGGCTTGCAAACTTAGTCTTTTTCATACCTGATTTCGGTTTCCTAAGGTAGCTGCAATTTCATTCTTACTATTGCAATTGATGCCCTAGTTTTCTCGCGCGTGTGAGGTATAGATGACCCAAAAAAAATCTTCTAAAACTTTTCTTTCCTTCCTCGGTTTCTTCTTCCCTTCGCTAGGTATTCTATGCTCTTCTTGAGATTTCACGAGTTGCATCTCTTCCTTCTCAAACGAGGTCAAGATCTTCCTTATATAGAGGTCTTTCTATAGGTCAAATTGTTGTGTGTAGACCGACTTGTTCACTCATATAGGTTGACTTGTTTTTTTGATGATGACAAGGTCTTAGAAGGTCTATTTGACACTTTTTGAATTTACATAAAATTCTTTACAATATGCCTTCCTCAAGGCTCAGAAGGAGCACTCTGTCCATAAAGATCCTAAAGACCGGATCCTGGGGGTACACCTCCCATACATCTAAGGAACCATTGATAGGATTGCCAGGATTCTTATGAAGCATAATATTCCCTCAACCTTTAGACCTCTTAACACCATCCGTAGCTGTCTTAGATCTGTTAAAGATCCTGTTGACCCTAAAGACATGAAAGGGGTCTATGTCATTCCCTGTTTCTGTAGGGCCCCATACATTGGTGAAACTGGTCGCTCGATTAATCAGAGGATTAGTGAGCACTCAACAGACTTGAGGCATGGTAGGGCCAAGTCCTCAGCCCTTGCTGAGCATGTCGAGAAAACTAAACATCAAGTTTATATCGAGGAGGCTCAAGTTATTGCAAGAGTGGCGCAGTTTCACCATCGTAAATTGAGGGAAGCCCTTGAGATCGAGAAAAGACCTCTGAATCTCAATAGGGATGACAGCTGGAAGATTAGTAGGTGTTGGATCCCAGCCCTTTTACCTTAGCCTCTTCTTCACCTGACCCCTCTTGGTTTGTTTTGCTAGTCGTTATTTTCTCTTGATTTCATTGGTTTAATTATAATAATTTCGCTCTTTTTATAACCTTAGTCTCTTTAGTATTTAATATTTTTAATTATTCACCCTCGACCTGGATTATTAGCAATTTACAATTTTAATATTATTCATTTTACTCTTATAAAAAATAAAAATAAAAATAAAATAAAATAAAATAAAAAACATTAATAATAATTATTATTATAACCGTTAAGTGTCTCTTTAACCGTTGCCTATTCATATAGCCGTTGAAGGACCTGCATGCTCTATTTAACGATTCGCTTGGTATTGTTCCTCAACTTGTCTTAACGATGAACCACACTAGTTGGTTCGAAACGCGTCAACAAATGATTCTCTATGTGATTTTGCTGAAATCATTCTCACAATCAAGTATGGATCACAGAAGTCTAAACTCTTTAATATGTAACATGCCCAAAAGGGTCTTCCATACATGAAAATGACTCAATTGACTTGTAGATTCAACGACAAGCCCTATAAGCACTCAATGGGTGCTTGGCCTATAGATAAATTTTCCTTGAGCATGAAACCCATGCCTCAAGAATGACAATAATATATTTCTTTTCTCTTTACATCAAATACATAAAATCATGATTACATATTTCATTATGAAGACCAACCCTAGTTGCATACTTCAACACTCCCTCTTAACTAGGGAGGTATTCATAATCCATACATGGTACTTGGACATTATCAAACTGAAGAATTCTCATAAGAAGAGTTGGATTGGTTAGCCATCTCATAAGCTATTATTTCAACTTATCATATTGCATCTCATCATATCAACCAACGTTGTCACATAACAACGCCATGACTAACAACACTATCTCTCCATAATATTAGAGCACAATGCTGGCAAGACCAATGACTGGTAGACACCATCATCATTATCTCTCAAGGCACATACCTCACCCGAGTGTTGAAATGGTATGTCCTTTTAGAACAATTCTTGTCTTGGAATAACACATCCTTAAGGAATTTCCACTTCGACTACTCTTGCATATTAGATGCCCTACCACATCCTCAAACAGTATTAGAATTAATCTTAGATGCTTACCCAATCCTCCATTCTTTCTTCATAACATGAATACAAGAATGATGTGTCTACTCTCCCTTTGAACTAGGGAGGATATACCCATTCCGATAAAAAGGAATATACTCAAGTTCCCTCTTAACCATGGACTTGTCCAAGATCCCTCTTAACTAGGGAATGTTTTTCCAACATTATCTCTCTACTCTTTGGTGGAGACCATAGCTTTAGGTCTCCTCCTTTCAATTTAATGAATTTCAACTCCTTCATCATGTAGCCTTCATCTTATAGATCTTCTCTGTAGGGCATTGACCATTCATCACTTTCCTTCAACAAACCATAACGTTGAACCAGTAGTCATGTAATCTTTCTCTTCATCGAAAAGTGATCTTCTAGTCCTCATTTGGATTTTATTCATACAACTACCTCTTCCAAGTCATGTTTCTTTCAGTACATTCCATCCAATCACATGAATACTAGCTTTAGGTGACATCTACAACTCACTTTTGGTAGCCCTGTAACAACCCAACTAGATGTTTTCAAAAGTAGAAAATGAACATCAAATAAAGATTACCTCTTTATGATGGCCTTTCATCATGCCATCAACTTTATGCAACATCAACATTTGCACATGTATGACTCTATCTCCAAGCCATTCAATATCAAGGGTCTCTTTGTTTTTTCAGAATTTATCAAGGTCTTCATACCTTCTCTGTGGAGATGTCATAGTTAATTCTTCTAGTCATTGGATGTTGATTAGTTATCTTATCTTACTATAGTTGCATCTTTTCACGAACTCTTATTCCTTTCTTCGCATATTGCTTTCTCAAAAACTTATATACATATTTCCTTCATCATAGGAGCAATCATTGTCAACCACCTCATCTTCCAAATGAAGTCATATTATGTTGATTTCGTCTTATCAATATGTAGAAGAGTTCAAGGCACATTGTCTATATGCCTTCATGCTTCATTCAAATGGAAGAGATCCTTATTCTTTGATCATGCTCATGAGATCGAACATTCAACCTTGCTATCTACAACTATATGATGACATAACTTTATCTATCAAATATATACACACCTTTTCATTCTTTTGGTAATCTAGAACTTCTTCAAGCAACGTCCTTTTCCTTGCTTAAAGATGAAAGTAATTCAAATAAATCAACATGTTGCACATCTTTATCATCATACCATACGAGTGGATCCCACACAAGGTGGAATGTATACTATCATCAAGACATTTTCTTTTTCCAAGTAGAGGTGAACTTTCTAATGAAGTTTTGAATGGAGGATCTTGATTATCCTCATCCTGCAAATTCTCCTTCCTAATGATGGTGATATATGACGATTTATTTATCTTCTATCATGCTATATGACTTTATTGCAACCATTCATACTACTAATATGGTTGCCCTTATATCCTTTTAATGGAGATTGCGTGAACTAGTTTCTTTCTATCATGATGACTGCTACAACCATGTAAACTTCTACTTAAGCTATCCTTTCAATATTCTATGACAATTTCATCTCTATTTCAATTCTTAATGCATCTTAATGATAGATATACTTCCTATTATGATTGCTATAAAATGAAAAGAAGTAAGTGAAGGAGATTATCTCATTCATAGTAGAGATCTTTCACTTCCTCCTTTTTTGATTTCTTCTTTTCAGGTTATTCCACTTCTTCGGTGACATGGGCCTCATTTATTTCTTTTCTCTTCTTTTTTTCATTCTTAAGTTTAGTAAAATTTTGTTTAAAGTTCCCATATTCATTAAATTCATGACATTGTATCTTTGATGTATCGATATTCTTCCTTCTTTGAGGACCAAACTTTCCAAGCTTTCATTTTCTCTTGGCCATGACAACATACGATTGAATTTATTCCTTTGATACAACATCACTATTTGCCTTCAACCTAGTTTCTTCAATGTTACATAATGACCAAAGTTCACTGAATGGAGTAGCTTCCTTATTTCCATAAATACAAAGTTACCCCATTCATTAGGTAGTGCATTGAGCACAATGGTGGTCATCTCTTTTTTGGACATTATTTCCCCCAACTCTTGTAGTTGGTCTCTTAAGATATGAGGTTATCCCTTCTTCCTTTTATACGTTCATATTGTATATCTCGGTTCTCAGAAATATAACTTCTCCAATAGTGCTTACGAAGAACAATTCTACTAGCTTGTCATAGATTTATTTTGATTTCTCCAACTTTTCTACATAAGAGATGGAATGATCCTTGATTTATTATGTAAGGATTCTTTGAGACCTTATTTCCCCTTTGATATACTTCGTTAGTGTTTCAACTTGGTCTTGATATGGGTTGGAGACATTACCCTTTACATATTTAATGACTTCATTTTTTATGAGGATCAAATATATACTCTTCTTCCATACAAGGAAGTTTGAAGATCCAACTAATTTGTTTCTTTCTTTGTAGAATGAAGTCGTTTTCATAGTAGATTCCAACATAAATATAAAGATACTTACTTGTCAAGTGAATATGCTCCTTTGATGATGATATCTTCAACTTGATGCCTTCTTGATGATGTTGATAATAGAAGATGTCTTCTTGATGAAGAGGTCTTCCTTCAAGTATGATTTGAAAAGTGATCCTTTATTCAATGACAAGGAGATCACTTTGATTTCCTTGATGATGATGGAAATGCTTCTTATTGCTTGCTTAGAATATGGAAACTTCAAGATGCTTCAAATATGTAGTTATTCTTTCTTGAGATGAATATTTCTCCTTAGTGATTCTTTGTCCTCCTTAATGATTTCCTTGTTCTTGGTACTTATGTATCCTTATTTGGTGATGATATTTAAGCTTCCTCTTCTAGTTTTGTCACTATATCTCTGATACCATATTGAGAGAACTAGGGGAAACTATATTAGGTGATTTCTCTTATTTTGATAAATGATTGTGATGTATTTTTACATAACTTGGTAAGTTTCTTCTTTCGCTTGATTATAATTAGAATTCTTATCATAAAACAAATACCAAACAATAAACAACAATGAGACAAGATTACACAAGATATATGCAATCAACTAAGACCAGAAACTCTCCTCTTAAGAGGAAAACCCACAAGAATTCTTCTCTTCTTATAGAATTTCAAATGACGAATTCCATGATCTAGGACCCTTGTGAAAGTCCCCTCTAAGACCAAATCAATCCTTCCTCCTTGATGAGATTTATTTTCTCTAGCAACTTCAACCCTAGCAATTTTTGCAACTTTCATCCTAGATAATTCTCCAACAACTTCGACCCCCAACAACTTCTTCTGCAACTTTGATCCTAGCTACTTCTCCAACAACTTCGACCCCCAGCAGCTTCTTCTGCAACTTCAACCCCCAGTAAAATTTTCTACAACTTCGATTGCAAAAATCATAGATGGAACGTGCGGGATAATAATGATGAATTTGCTTCCTTTCCTTCTTCACTTGGATAGCATTCTCCTTCTTGACTACTTGGCTTGAAAACTTAGTCTTTTTCACAACTGATTTTGGTCTCCTAAGGTAGCTGCAATTTTGGTCTTACTGCTACAATTGATGTCCTAGTTTGCTCACACATGTGAGGTGTAGATGACCCAAAAACAATCTTCTAAGAATTTGCTTTCCTTCCTTTGTTTATTCTTCCCTTCACTAGGTATTATATGTTACTCTTGTGCTTTCACGGGTTGCATATCTTCCTTCTCAAATGAGGTTGAGGTCTTCCTTATATAGGTCTTTCTCTAGGTCGAATTGTTGCATGTGGGTTGACTTTTTCACTCGTAGAGGCCGACTTGTTTTTTTTATGATGACAAGGCCTTGGGGGGTCTATTTGACACTTTTTGACTTTACATAAATTTTATTTACAAGATGTAACATGCCCAAAAGTGTCTTCCCGATCATGGCAATGATTCAATTGACTTGTAGATTCAATGACAAGCCCTAGAAGCACTCAATGGGTGCTTGACCTATAAATAAATTTTCCTTGAGCATGAAATCCATGCCTTAAGAATGACACTAATAAATTTATTTTTCTCTTTACATCAGGTACATAAAATCATGATTACACATGTCATTATGAAGATCGAACTTAGTTACATATTTCAACTACCTATGGATATATTATGGTGTCAGTCTCCTGGTCTTTTATTTATGTCGTTTGTTTTTTTAGCATCCAAGTTTCCAATAAGTTATGGATAGAAATGGTGTTTAGTTTGTTTTGTCTAGTTGGAGGCTTATATTCCCAGGTTAGTCTTTTTGGGATGCCAATGGATCTGCAGCTAATGTAAAACGTGTTTTTATTAATAGAAACATTTGCATCTTCTTACAAAAAAATAAGAATGAGAACATATAAAGAATTCCAAAAATACTACATACGCATCCATCTCATCACTAAATGGTTAAAATATTCAAAACATAAATTTACTATATTACATTTAATATTCATCCAAAAGTATTTAATACATTATCTAGGATAGGGCATGTATAAATTATCTCCACTCCATTCTTCATGCCCATCCATTCTTTGTTATATACTCAAATAAGTTGATTACTACCAAATGGGGAGCTTTAGTATTATCATTATTTATGCTATTAACATTCAAATTAAGATCACACCATTTGTTTGCAGTTTATTTAACAAAATTAATAGTCATAAACAAAAAGAATAATATGCATTGGTAAACACCCTTTGTGAAGTTCCAAACTAATAGTGTTCATGAAAGTTATAAATTAATAGTGTTCAACAAATCTAGTAAAATAACTTTTAATACATTCAATGAGATAAGTGGTTTTTTTACTAGGGATGAATTTATATTTTTAACATGATTTTCTATATCTAGAATTTATATTTAGTAATTATATATGGTCTCACTTTGCATCCATTTTTTAAGGGTTTAATTACCTTGCATATGTTCACAGGACAATTTAGGAAGGATGTATTATCATATAAATGTCTCTCTTTTCCTTTGTTTCTTTTTAATATACTTATTTTTTTATTTTCATCATTTAGAGTTTCCATATTCATTCAATTTTATTTTTTTAATCACATTTTATCATCTTGAAATTTAAAATTAAAGTAATTAAATAAATTTTCTAATATTTATGGAATTTTTTTTTCACAATTAGTTATCACGCAAATTATATAATAACTTGTCACTTCATATCACTCCATAAATTTCTTATTAATTGTTTTCCTAATTTAGTTTTTAATAATAAACCATGTCATATAAATCTAAATACTTTCTACATAAATATATTTTTGAAATAATTTAAAATTTCATTCATTAAAAAATACAAAATATTTATATTACACCATGTAACATTAGTTTTATGACACATTATGTAGGCATTAGAGATCTTAGCGCGCGCGCTCTCTCTCTCTCTCTCTATATATATATGAAACCTCTTTAATTGAACCCACTCTCTTCATCCTCCCTTTTCATACTTTGTATTCTTTTTCTATAGTCCCATACTTTGCTTTGTTAAAGATCTTTGTAGTTATGAATTTAGCTCTTGAGATATTATATTGTAATATTGAATCACTTATCTTTGTCTTTATCTTTAGCGTATCTAGCCTCTTACTACTTGTTTTGGTTTTAATCAAGATCTTTGTAATCAATGAATTTTCCCTTTAAAATATTGTGTTATATTGTTTAAGCATTTTATCTTTATTTGCATTGCTTGTAAGGGTTAATGTTTTCAGTTATATTGCTTATGCACTTTGTTTTTATTTACATTGTGTTGATCACTTGTTATGTATTGACAAAATCCTTTTAATTAGGATCATTATAACAAACGAATTCCTTGTTTCCTATTACATAACAACTTTTATTAGTCACATGCAATACTTTTGGCATTAATGTGTCATGGAACTCATTACTCATGAATCTAGATACCATTAATTAATTGTCACCATTTACGTATGACAAAAGACTATACAATAATAATTATGGTTTATGGGTTAACAATCTTCCATATGAATTGAATGAGAAATATTACCAATATATTTCACTAAATAAACAACAATGGCTTATCTCTTCTTTGTGCTCTTGAAGGTTGAGGTCCCTCTCATTACATTTGGTTACATGCCAATGTGACATAGTTCACAAATATAAACCTTGATTAAGAAATTAATTGAATAAGGTAATTATGAACATGGAATCTAGTGTTTAACATTAAAATAAATAAGTGAGACCTCATTTTATGATGTTTATAATAATGGATAGGTCATATGGAGAAGGAAAAAATTGGACCGTTTCCTGGTTTGCAATGGACATAACAATTTCTTAAGATTTTGTCGTTAGGTTAAACATAACACTGCAAGATTTTCTCTCCAACTTTCCTTTGGTTGGGAATTATAGGATCGTATATTAAAAACATATAAATTAAAATCTTATGAAGAAGAATCAAGAAAATCCAAAGGAATATGTGTTTGTAATGAGGTAGGCCACCTTGTTGTTACATAGGTTTGGACTTAATGAATATACATTGGATGACCATCAAAAGTCAAAATATACCTTTTTGTAAGTCGAGTATTTCTATTAATTCATGAATAGATTATATCATGGAGAGATTATCTTTTGAGAAAATAAGGCCTCCCTTCGACTAAATTTGTTGGCCATCAAGTACGAGAAGAAGAACTTTGATAACAACATTACAAAATTGTGAGCCCACATATCAATGGTCTAGAATGCCCATAACTATGCAAAAAAAAAAATATACAACCTACACGTCTCATTACCCATTAACATTATTAGGATCCTAAACAATATTACCTCGCTCACCAGGGCACTAAAAAGTGTTGTGAACATTTGATTCCATGTGTGGCATGCAACCCTTAAAACTATCCATCCTATCTATAAGCCTCTTCTATCCTTTACGAAGGGAATCCTGATAGTCAAGGATATGCCACTAGTTATGATGGATATTGTTAAGGAGGCTAATGAATTCATTGTAATCCTTGGGGTGATGTTGAGTCTATTGGTCCACCACCACTTGAATTACACAATTTTGTTTTTCTAGGGAGTCAAACGGAGGTGGAAAATCCAATTTCTTGGGAGAGCCACCCAACAACTATTCCAAATCTCCCTCATCCGCAAGTTGGACCACTCAAAGTCGATCTCCTTGGCCCCTTTGGTCCCCACCTCAACATGGTCATCCTTGTTGTTGCTACGTAGCAAGGCCTCGCAGAAAACTCCACGGTCCCAAGGTAAGAAATCAACACACAACACCTCAGGTCACTCTATGGACCCACATAAACACACTCTTTTCAGTCGGGAAATATCGCTCCTCTCCACATCGTTTCCACAGGGAAAATAAATGGCTAGAGATGATGTTAGCTCCTCTACCCAGTTCAAGACAATAGTCTCTAGCCAGCACCAAAATATGCTACAACTCAAAAGCTTCCACACTCACCCCTCTAACACCAGAACCTAAGACATACATGGTACCTCCAAATAAGGGTCCTTCATATAGATACCACCAAACCTCCACAAGGCCACGTACCACAAGGTAGCCCACAATTTTTCTACCAAGGCTCCTTTGGCCCTTGGTAACCCTCAAATGCACCAACACGTCTTGCACCACCAAATAAAAGGATTTCTCAAGCCTCCCGAAGCCGAAATTAAATAAGCATAGAAAGGACGCCTTCCAGGGCGACCAGTTGAAGAGGAGTGTCTACTTTACCACCCTACCTAACTACCAACTAGACCAAATTGATTTATCATATCACATTCCAGCGCTACAAATGGCTAATGGAAGTGAATTTCCTAGTAACAAACGCATACCTCCACTTTGTCACCCTTAGCTGTAAGAGACCCAAATTCTGAATAGAGCTTCACGGAAAAGTTCCCAATGAGTTGAACCAGGCCTTCAATGAGAACTAGTACTTAGCAACACTTCAAACCTGGGTTCCATATGACAATTTATGAATTTAAAAGTGACCATACACCTCTAGAGAACAATCTACCTCCAGTGCGAGAGCCCCCCCACAAATGTAGGAACATGCAAGGCTCTCCATAGAGGTCTCTTCTAATTCCGGCACAGATAAACCCCTTGCCAAGCCTCGCTTTCATCTCCCAAGACCAAAAAATGTATGCAAATGTCATTACTAACAGAATTATATTCATTATAACCTTGAGAAAGTTCCTTTGTAGGCCCCCTGAGCCTGCTTGCTTAACACGTTTATGTAACATCATGGTTGTTGCATGGGAAAGCCATTAATACCCATGGCCAGATCAATATTACCCTCATTCATCACCCCTAGCAAAAAAAGTCAAAATATACCTTAAAAACAATTCAAACTTAATAAATAATTAAAATAAGTTAAATACGCTTTAAAAAATATAATATTTTTAAAAAAATTGTAAAACCCTCCATTTTTAATAAAATTGATAAATATAAAATATCCATAAAAAATATTTTACATATTTTTAAAACCAAAAAAAACTCAACTATCCATATACCTTCTTTGATCTCCAACCTCAAGGCTCACATCTTATTAAAAAATTCATTACATCATCGTGGATGACATTGAATACATGTCTACCTTATATCAAATTATCACTCTTCCTTTTAGAAAAAACACCCCAAATCAATTATGATAAGAATCATCTAAATACACATCCACATGTAATGCACATTGATTATCATCCTTAATATGAGGAATTAAAAAATGACAGGAAACACAATAGACCTCAACTTCAATGAAATTAATTAGATATATATTTTTCATAGACTAAACATTATATTAATATTGTAAAGTAATTTGAGTGTATACTATTTGAATATGTATGGGTCATAAATTAATATTATTTTAATATTTATAAATGTAAAATACTTGATTATTCTGGATGTATTTGTGATATAAATAATGTTTTTACCATTAAATATATCTAAATGAATGTAGTTTTAAGATAGATAATTGAATATAAATTTTGAAAG
>APFE030841641.1:0-48184 GCA_000404065.3 Pinus taeda | reverse complement strand
ACAGACAGATGAGGTTGCCCAGCAGAGGCAAGAAAAGGATGCAGCTTCCTTATTAATGAAATTATACAAGGAGCTGATTGAAACACAAGAAAAGTTGCAGAACATAGAAGCCACATTGGAAGCAGCATTGCAGCAAAAGGAGGCAGAGCAATCTTCCAAGCCGCCTACAGAAACAATAAATCTTGAGGAAACCCCTCAAGACATTGCCCCCCCAAACCAACAAGCACAATAGGATGCTCCAGACACCACATCACCAACCACCTCAGCACCAACAACAGAGCAGGCTGAAAGCCTGGACATGCAGAAGCCGAGGAAAGAAATACAGGTACTGGAGGCCCAGATGTCAGAGCTCAGCCAAGCCCAGGACAGCCTAGCAAAAATAAATGAGAAATATGACAAATCAAAGCAAAATGTGGTTGAGAGGGAAAGGGAGGTGAAGGCCCTGAAGAAGAGGATTGCAGAACTGGAAAAAGAGCTCACTTTAGATAAAGTTGCAGCAGAGCTCAAGAAAGTCATCTGGACTACCATTGGACAGTCAATAACCAACCAATGGGAATATATTGAGGCCATATATGAGCAAGTGGCACTCGTTGGCAGAGCACGAAAAGAATTGCAGAGAGCAAGAGCATCTCTAGGCAATATGCCTGAGATTGCCCCCAAAATGATAGAAGTGCTCAATTATAGGACAAGTTCCCAGCTGGTAAGAATGGGAATTGGAAACAGGACTGAAACCATCTCCTTAATCAAAAGAGTCATGACAATGAGGAACCTGATTCAGACCCTGGACAGAAGAATCCAGGATATGCAGGCTGACATCAATAAATTTCAGAACAGGTTCATAGCTTTGCAGGACAAGGGGCTCCCCAGCCTATTAGAATCAGGAAAATTACTCTCACATGAGAAATATGTCAAGAGAGTAAGCAGTTTTGCAGCAACACAGATTGCTGAAGCACCCAGTACATCTTCAGGAGCAGGCCCAGTAACAGGCAAAATTCTTTTTGATAGAATAGATAATTTGTTTTTTATTAAAAATGAAGTTGCACACTTATTTGATGAGCCCCCTCACTTTTATAAGTATACAGAGGCTGATGAGACCATGGGGTCAATTTTGAAACATCAGTTGCCTCCACCAGATACATGGCAAGAATTAATAAGATTACTTTTGAATCAAAGTTAGTAATCACGACTTTCTCTTCAGCAAAATGTTTGCATTGCATACACAGCTGGACAAAAGATACATCAGCAGGTATGAAGATGCTGAGCCAACTCAGCACAGGTACTCGGCCGCAACAACAGCATCAGCAAGCACAGGTGGCAGGGCCAAGAAGACACAGGAAAGTGACAGCTGCACAACACGTCATTCAGCAGTTATGTTAAAGCCGCTCAACCGACTCCGTGAACCCCAAAGGTCAAAATTACTCTGACGGGAGTTAAAGAGCTTTTATAACTCATTTAAGATTGTAATTACTTCTCATCTACAAGCCATGTACGAGTGTAAGAAGATATTTCCCTCTCAGATGACTCAATGCCTGAGATATTTTTGTATTAGACTTCTATATATTCCCCCTCGCATTGGTTAGCAGGGGTTGGACTCCGGATGTAAGAAATCTCTTGATATCTCTTTTGTTACTCTTATGTTGTAAATCTTCAAACAGTTAATACAAAGGATGATGGGATTTCTCCAAGCATTGTGTTTCTTGATGTCTTGATGGTGTATGGCTCAAAGTTGCAGGATTGTTGTGTATTCCATGGCTCAATAAGTTTTCTCGTTACTCTCTGTTACATATATGTTTGCTATACTTTCATATATCTTTCATGTTCTCCATGTACTCAATATCTAAATGGCAAGGAAAAAGAATAGTCCCAGGACTTAATCATTGGTTACCCTGAGCTCAATCCAAGCTATTTCATATGTTTTCTTCAGTCATGGTATCGAAAGAGTAATTCTTAAGTGCTACCTTTCATACTATATCATCACAGTGCTCTGTTATTTCAGGAATTCAAGTAATTGCTCCTAAGTAATAGACCTCTTTCCCACTACCTAGCTTAGTAAAGAATCCTTAATTGCTCTTTGCTAGTTGTTATTCATTTCACCCTCACAATTTACAGTTTGTTTTATGAAATACATACAGGCCCTATAATTCCAGCTGCACTAAGCCAGGATTTCAAGGAAACCACAGCTATAGACTCCATTGCCCAATGGATTAGTTTCATCTGCAGATAATGCTCTAAAATATCAGAAGCATCCTCCCAACCAAACATAAAAAACAATCAAACATTCGCTTCATAACTAGCCTAAAATTTCATTAAAACAGTGACAAACCTTACAGAGAGAGCCCTCTCTGATTACAGTTGGGCTAGAAGCTGTAGTCCAAAGATTGGTTAGTGGTTACCCCGGCCGTATTCCCTTGGGAGTCATAGGGAACAACCTGGGTGTTAACAATTTCCATGGGTTAAAAAGTGAGGATCCTAAAACATTTTTATTTGAGTTTGAAGTCTTGTGCAGAACCTATGATTACTTAGAATATTCTCAAAAACTTAAATCGTTTCCTTCAACATTTAAAGGAGCTGCTTTGAAGTGATTCATGGGGTTAGTCACTCATTCCATTAGAACATGGAATGACATGAAGAAAGCGTTTTTGGATAGGTATTTGGATTTTTGTATGCCTACTAATCACAAGGATGAAGTGTTCAAAATTATACAAAGATAGGATGAAAATTTGGACTATTTAACTAAAAGATAAAACTATAACTTGAAAAGAGAAAATATGGACAATCTAGATGAAGATACCTCAAAAGCTATTTTATTAAAATCCATTAGAGATGAGTGGATAGATATCCGTAACATGATGGGGAAGGGAGATATCTCTCAACTCCCATTAAGTGACATATGAGAATTATGTGTTCATCCCTCGAGAGGGATATCTAAAACTGGGAAAGGTCCAAGAGATCCTTCTCTTGCTAAAGTGAATAAGCCTACAACTGGATCAATAAGTAGGGAAGAAATTGGGAAAATGCTTGATGAATTGAAAACATATATTCTAGGGAGCCTTAGTGAGAAAATAGATAGCCTTAAGTTACAAAACAAGTAGAAAATCGAGGCTGATGCTTTAGCTATTTTTGTCCCAAATGCAGAAAAAAACATGCTTTAAGAGAATTTCCTTTGGATGCAAAAATTATAGAGACTTGTATGATTCGTTCAAAAAACCATGAGACCAAGGGTTGTCCTTCAATTCTAGGTCTTAAGGCTGTTTTTCAAGAAGAAACAATTCCAAATTCAGCAGAATCTCTTTGCTTTGTCTCTAGAAGACCTTGGCAAGGGCCACAAAATCATGGATTTAACAAACAAATGTATTTTTAGCTCCCACCAAATTGGAATTCTTGGCAAAAACCTTGGCCTCAACCTCAATCTCAATATCAACCTTGGGCTCAAGGAGTACAAAATACTTATGGGAAATTTTCTCAATATTATCAATATCCTCTATCATATCAGAATTATCCTTCCCTGCACATTCCACAACAAAATCAGTAGCTACAAACTCAAAATCAGAACCCTCAACTTTCACTACCATTTCCACAATGAATTCCACAACAAAACCAAAATCCTCACCTCTTACTACCATTTCAGCAGAGACCAAATCAGCTACCTGCCCAACCATTACCAAACCCAACAATAAAAATCCTTAGAATACTTACATGGTGGAAGGACAACAATTTCCAACTTATATGATCACTCCTCTAGATCTCAACAATGTTCAACTAAGATCTGGTAGGATATTAGAAAAGGAAAGGCCTTCTGTAGTTATTCAAGAATAAAACAATTTTGATGATGACTCTCTACAGTCCAATAAACATTTTGAAGGAGCTTCTCTCCAAAACCAAAATACTAAAAATGAAAAACAAAAAGAACCAGTGAACTCAACTCCTATCATTGAGCAGGTAATGTCTACTTCTGCACCTCGTTTTCCTGAAAGGTTACAAGTTGATAGAGGAGTAGAAAAGCATATTATGTTGCATAATTATGGTTTTCTAAATGAATTAAAAAATGTCTGTATCAAAATCCCTTTGTTACAAGCCATTAGGGATATTCCAATCCTAGATAAAACAATAAAGGAGTTGAGCATAAACAAACCAGGAAGAAAAGTAAAAGAAACAAAAAGAATTCACCTCGTAGGAAAAATAACAGATATAATGATGGGTAAAATTGCCATACAAAAATATGTAGATCCAGGAAGTCCAATTGTGAAAACACATATCAATGAAGTTGAAATTCCAAATACATTGATTGATTTAGGAGTAGTAATAAACATCATGAGCAAACAAACCATGGAACAACTCAAACTTCCTTATCTTCTTTACACACCACATTACTGCAATTAGTAGACAGATTTGTAATTAAACCAGATGGTCGGTTAGAAGGTGTTTCAATATCCTTATATTCTTGGGAGTATCCTGTTGATTTTATGATATTAACCCCCAAGAACAATCTAAGAGGACATCCACTCATATTAGGAAGACCTTGGTCGGCCACAACTGATTCTTTCATTAGTTGTAGATCTAGTGACATGTATATTTCTAATGGGAATTCAACAAAGAAATTCACTCTATATCCTCTAGCTAGAACAATCATAGAAATAGATGACAAAGAATGTATTGATGATGAAAATGACATTCACCCTCTCTTTACTATTTCAGACATTGGTAAATATAGTCAAATCTTAAATACAATGGAAAATTTTGAGTCATCTCCAGAATATGAACATGATCAGTTTCAAGAAAAATCCAATATTGAATATCTGTCATCTAGGTAGATGTCTCTTTATTATATGGATGAATTTGGTAGCTCTACAATTGAAATCATTCTAGGGAGAACATTGAACATAAACAAAAACTTTGAGAAATTACAACAAGAAAAGCTAATCAAAAATTACAACAACACTCTACTGCATATGCATGGGAATATATTGACATGAAAGGAATTAGTCCTAAGACTTGTATACATCACATCTACATTGAGGAAAATTGTAAACCTATCAGGCAACCTCAAAGAAGGATGAATCCAAATCTTAGGGAAATTTTGAAAGAAGAGCTACAAAAACTGCTGAATGTAAACTTCATTTACCCAATTTCAGACAACCAATGTGTTTCCCCTTTAGTGATTGTGCCTAAAAAGAATGGTAAATGGAGGGTGTGCATTGATTATCGAGAATTGAATAAATATACCCTTAAAGATCATTTTCCTTTGCCCTTTATAGATCAAGTAATAGATACATTAGCAGGTAAGAAGTATTTCTCATTCTTGGATGGTTTTAGTGGCTATAATCAGATTCAGGTGGCACCTGAAGATCATGATAAAACCACATTTACTTGTCCATGGGGAACCTATGCCTACCAAGTACTTCCTCTTGGGTTATGTAATGAACCTACAACATTCCAAATAACAGTACTAGGAATGTTTTCTGATCTAATACATGATTGTGTAGAGGTATATATGGATGACTTTATAGTCTATGGGAATACATTTGAAGAAGCTTTGGAAATTTTGGAAAATTTTCTTAGAAGATGTAAGGAAGCAAACCTTCACTAAGCCATGAAAGTTTTTTTATGATGTTTATAGAGGGGATTGTTTTAGGACATCACATTTCAGGAGATGGGATTCAAGTTGATAAATATAAAGTTGAAGTCATCTCTAAATTATCAATTCCAAATTTCCAAAAGGATGTTAGAATTTTTCTAGGATTTACAGGATACCATAGATGATTTATAGAAAATTTCACTAAAATAGCATCCCCACTCTTCAAACTACTCACCAAGGATTGTGAATTAAATTGGAATCATGATTGCCAGTTAGCATTTGAGACTTTAAAAACAAAAATTTCTAAAGCACCCATCTTGGGAGGTCCAAATTGGAAACTCACTTTTCACATTTCAACAGATGCTTCAAATACAGCTCTTGGATCTGTATTAGGACAAAAAGATTTGGTTCCCTACGCCCTCTACTATACAAGTAAGAATTTGACTCCCACTGAGTTGAATTATACTGTAACTAAAAAGGAATTTTTAGCTGTTGTTCATGCAATCAACAACTTCAGACATTATATAACAGGATATGAAACCTTTTTTCATGCAGATCACTCTGCAATTAAATACTTAATGAATAAATCTATTACTAATGGTAGAGTTACAAGATGGCTATTTCTCTTACATGAATTCAATATTATTGTGCTAGATAGACATGGAAAACAAAACACAGTTGCTGATTTTTTGTCCAGAATTCAAAATATCAAAGATGACACTCTAGTTGAAGATAAGTTTCCTAATGAATATATTTTTTGCAGTGACTACTCAAACTCCTTGGTTTGCAAATATTGCCAATTAATTAGTCACAAGGAAATTGCCTTCACATTTGTTTCCTAGAGAGAAAAGAAAAAGCAGTCAGATAATTGCAAGATACTCATGAATCACTAATGAATTGTATAAAAAAAGTCTAGATCTCATGATCAGAAGACGTGTTATGGAAGATGAAATGCCTGAGATTCTTAAGGCATGTAATGATGAGCCGTGTGGTGGACACATTGCCGACAAGAGGAAAACCTATAAAATACTTTCTTTAGGATATTATTGGCCATCCACCTTCAAAGATGCCAAAGAATATGTCAGGAGGTGTGACAGCTACCAAAGGGTAGGGAAACCTGCTCCTTCAAATGAAATGCCAGTACAAATTCAAGTACTCATTGAACCTTTTGAAAAATGGGCCTTGGATTTTGTTGGACCAATTAATCCCCCATCTAAGAAAAAGAAGTATATATTGATATTCAATGATTATGTCACTAAATGGGTAGAGGCTAAAGCATTACCTTTTGCTAATGAAACATTTGTAGTTAATTTTCTTTTTGAGGACATCTTCATTCTTTTTGGTGTTCCAAGAGAAATTGTGACATATCAGGGATCTCAATTTACATTTAAAATGTTGAAGGGTCTTGTGGAATATTACAAGATCAAACATAGGAAATCTACTCCCTGTCATCCACAAGCAAATGGTCAAGTTGAATCTACAAATAAGGTGATTGAAGGAATTCTCACTAAGACTATGCATCTACATAGAAGAGATTGGAAAGAAAGGCTTCCAGAAGCCTTATGGGATCATAGAACTACATGGAGGAACACAACGGGACATACACCCTATGAACTTTTTTATTGGAAACGAGTCATGTTCCCTATAGAGTTTCAAATCAAAACCTTCAAGATGGCAGTCCAATTGGGACTAGATTTATCAAAGGCACAGAAACATAGATTGGAGAAACTAAATGAACTTGATGAAATTAGGCAAGATGCAGTTCAAAGAACCAGTATAGTCCAATAGCAGAGGGCTAAATAGCATGATAAATATATGTTTCTGGGAAAGCTAGTGTCTTTTCGATCTGCTAGCCTCACTAGGATTAGCAGTTGTCCTAGAAACAAACAATCAAATAAATTTGTGATTTTCTCTATGTATAATAGATAAGAGAGAGGCAAAGGAACCAACTTGGATCTTCCACTTAACTCCTCACTTGATCTCTCTCCCCCTTGAAAGAGCTTGCAACTCCTCTCTGTACTTATCCCACTTGAAGAGTACTTGTAGAAACACAGTAAAAAAGAATTATCAAAGCATCTCGATCTATTATATCATAAGTGATGCAGAATCAGAAATACATTGAACATACAATGGGATTCACAAATAACAAGATTCACAAATACACAATTGTATGGAGGAAAACTCAAAGAACTTTATTAAAATAGAAGGGAGAATTACAACCCAGCTATTTGATCCAGCATCATCCTCCTAGCATCAATGCCCTCTTCACCTCATGAAAAGAAAGATCACCCAACAATACAATTCTCTTTCTCAAAGACAAACTATCAGTACTTCCTTATGAATTGCAAAATTCCAGCCTCTAGATCTCTCAGATGAGGGATCCATTTATAGATTTCTGTAAGGGTGTGAGTCATCTTTGGGTTTTTGATTAGTGTCATTCCACTTGTCGTTCTTGGTTCAAATTGGAGATTTCTTGGATCTCTTACTCATCAATGGGTGAATTCAGAGAGATAAGTGTCATATGAGAAGTTTCTAGAAGATTCCATGAGCATCCACTTAGCAAAATATCTCAAAAATTTGTCCATTCTCGCTCATCACACCTCACAGAAGGCCTCTTCAGTATGCATTGCACCTGGCTAGTGTAGGAGTAAGTATGCATCGCACCCTGATAGTGGAGTAGTTAGTATGGTCCGGTTATAGCCAGTTCTAAGTGGTTTTTTAGGTGGAACTTCTGTGGAATGATGTAATCAATTGACCATGATCTTTTAGGGTATGAAATAACACTTCTAGGGGTTAAAGAGCCCTTGGTTTATTGACATATAAGATTGGGGTTGCAATGCCCAAATATTTCTATAACAGTTGCCCCGTAAAGCATGAAGTCGTAAATCTTTTGATGTTGGGTGAAATGCTTTATCATGAGGATCCAAGGTATTCGAACTGGAAGGTGACCTATATAATATATAATACAATACATCATCATCATATTATTTTCATGATCTAGCTGAGGCGGGCATTCCCATGCTCAACTTTATAAATTCATTTTCATGTACATAGAATAGGCAATCATCTATAGTTGCAGACTGGTGATTCTTTATATGTAGAGTCATCATCCCTAGCTTGGATGATCATCTGTGTAGCTTTTGTGTACATTTTATGTCTTAATATTCCTGAATATATCACAGCCCAGATGGATGAAACTAGATCTGGGGTCTTCAAACTCATTCAATCTTCACCCGATGTACAAGTCGATCCATGTGAAAAGATGAACTGAAGTCGAACATGGATAGACATTTCCTGATTACCAACCAATAATGTAAGTTGTTAATAGATGCGAGAGGAATCACCAATAATGATGATGACCCTCAAGGTACTACAATACAATTCACATGGTGTGAATATATGATCCGATGTCGAACACCATGCAAAATCTTTCGATCGAAGGCCATTGATGTAAACATGTTGTTGAAAGTAAGAAACTTGCCATTGAGGCATGCAAGCTTCAAAGTACTGAAAGGGTTGTTTCTAAGTCAAATTCTTGGATAATGAGCTAATGTCAACAAGAAGTGACCTGTTGTAGGACGGCCTTAATTTATCCCACATCAACGACACGAAATGAAGCAAATGATTTTCTGGAGATAAAAAATGATCTAATGATACAAGGTTCAAGAATGGTGGTCATGAAAAATGGAGGGTGAAGGTATTGCAGTGGATGAGGCATTAACTGGATGGTAAATTCTCTAAATGACTTCTCTTAAACATATCGACGACACTGAGATGGATTGGTAGCGTTAACCCCTAAAGATGGATGGTATGGAGGACCAATGGTGATATGACTTGTGAAAGGAATAACCCAACCCGACTCAATCATGGTGATGGAGTGAAAGTGTCATGTTTAAGAGTGACCTACTACCAATAAAATTCTTCAAATTTTCTTCCCTATTTCCCTAGTCATTGTTGACCAGTACCTCTTTATTTTTTTTCAAGCTTGAGGAGGATAACATATGCTTGTTCTATAATTTTCCCTTCGGGCAAACCTGTCACTATGTTTTAGCGAGCCTAGCGATAGTGAAACTCATTCCTGTCTAGGTGGACAAGTTTGTCGCTATTGTTTTAATGAGTTTAACGACAAGGATAACTCGGTCCTTTTCATGTTTATAGAGTTTGAAAAGGGATGAAAAGAAAACTCCAGTAGTTATTTTTCATAGCATAATCCCTTAAATCTGAAAAAGCATAAAATAATACGAAAGGGATGAGTTTTCTGATCACTTTAAAGAGCCGAAAAAAGATAAGAACTCGAACTTTTTCATGAGATAATCCCTCAATCTTGAAAAAGATTTAAAATGTATAGGAGGGATGGCACTTCCAATCACTTTAGCGAGCTGGAAAGGCCAATAGATCGAAAATCTTTTCATATTTAATGAGTCTGAAAAGAGTTTAAAGGAGACTCACTTTTGAGGAACGAGTGGCGTTTATGGTAGCTACTAGTTCCGGGTAATCTTGGAACTTCTCAAAACATGTTGATGTAAAGAGGGTGGCTAACAGGATCACTTATCGCAATTGTTCCTCAAAAAAGGTAAATAATAAAGTGGAAGCGTATGATTGGCTAAAAGGATGGAGGTGATGGAAGGAACACAACCAAGGCTCAAAAGGCTGATATAATGGCGATCACAAAGGTTATTTACCGAAAGTGGGTTCATTTTTTAATGAGCTTGAACTCTGGGGGAACATATGCTCAGTGGTAGGTTTATTTTTTCACGAGCTTGAACCATGCGATAACATTTCTCGTGGTGTTTATTATTTAACGAGCTTAAAACATAGGGGAACTATGCTCGGTTTTTCAATTTTTTGTTTTTATGTAAGCTAGAAACGATAAAACTTAAAAAATAGAAGAGACAAAACTAAAAAACTAGAAACGACATAGCTGAAAAGTTAAAAAATGAAATTGAAAAAAAGTTTGCATGCCCCTAGCATAATGAAAAGGAGAGTCTCCAGTAACCATATGGAAATTTCTATGGTTAGGTAGGATGGTTTCGTCCACAGAATAGACAAAACACTTCCTTGGCTTCGTCCACAGAATCGACAAAGGTGAATGGTGTGTCAGACCAATCACATAACCTATAGGTTTCATCCACAGAATAGAAAAATGTGAATGGTGCGTCAGACCAATCACATAACCTATAGGAAAACCTATCTTTTCAACTAGGTTCGTCTGCAGAATAGATAAGGGTGCATGCCACCTAAACTTCATTGCATTCACCAGACTACTCCTAGCAATCAGGTGGATGGAATGAAGGTTGAAGAGATATCATCGATGCAAGAGAACCATTTAGGGATGAGTATTGACCTGGAGCTATGCTTGAACCGGGAAATGAAAGCTGGTCAATAGTGACAATTTTTCCTTCATGTGGGAAACACATCACTCGAAAGAGTGTTGAAACAATAGCCTCCATGTTATAAACATAGTCACGTCCAAGGAGTAGATTGTAATCTAACGATCCTGGGACTACCATCACATTCAGTTGAATGGTTTTTCCTCCCAAAGTGATTAGTAACTTAGGAATGATCCCTAACAGTCGACTGGTTCCTTTGTTAAAGCCTAACAAATTTTGCTTGGAATCCATTGTATTTACGGTATTTAATAAAAAATAAAAAATTGAAGGATGAATAAGGTCACTTGAATAATCTTCATTGTTATCCTGAAGGTGGGAATGATGGTGGTAATATTCCCATAGTGTCTCTCCTATCGTCATCGACTGAATGATTCCTTCGTCTGTAGAATGTATATGACACCAAGGATTAGAAGAGGTACCATACTCTATAGACCTATCTATCCAAACACTTGCTGAGTGTTGATTTGGGTTCGCCGCCCAGGCCCAGAAAATTGATTGCTACAAAGATTCTATGGGGATTGGGGGCAACACTTCGTGATGATCCACACTATAAAAATGGTCAGAGTTCTTCTTAATCTTTGATGATGTAGAAGATATCATATGACATGTTTCCACTGTGGCCACTTCCGCCAAATTACTTGGAGGCAGGATGGAAAAAGTACCCATTGAGGAAGGGTACTTTAGGAGACCTATTTTGACATTTTGAAGTGATTAAGAACTTCCATGGATCAATGGAATTCTTCCAGTAGCTTGTGAACTATTGGGAAAAAGGGTTAGTTGGTCAACGATTGTAATTCCACCTTGGAAGGGAAACACAATCTTTCTAAAATATGTAGACACAACAGCAGCCATAGCATAAATCCAGGGCCTTCCCAGTAAGATATTGTAGTCAAGGTTTCCATCAATTATGTCGACTTCAATTTCTATTGTCTTGCCTCCCAATTCAGCTTGCAAGTTACTTAATATCCCATACGGCGTGTATGTTCTTCCATCGAATGCTTATAATGTCGTTGATGATCACGACAAGGGTGGTGAACCTAAATTTTTCCAACAACTCATTGACATAATATAGGTAGATGCCCCCTCATCAATGATTGTTCAATGAACAGTTTTATTGAGGGATTTTACTTGTATAAGGAAAGCGAGTTGGGCCAGTAATTGAGGCTCCTATCCTTTATGGTTAAAGGCCACAATATTGGAATCCGCTGGATCAATCCCACCTATTGCTGATAACAAAGCCTGCTTTTGGGAGGGGCAGTTTTGCAGTACTTCAAGGGTCGAAATAGTGGATGGTGATTGAGCCAAATCCTCCACTATATTATAATTCTGTGCTACTCAAGCATGAGGATTAAATGTCAATTTATGTATTACTCCCTTTGGCGGCTTTATAGTTAATTTAGGAATGATGGGCGGAACAACCTCTGGCAAATTTGTTGTCGAACTACTAGGTTGATCTGTGCCCTTGTTGTTCAACGACTATGGATTCCCATAATCTTTATTCCTTGTCGATATCAAAGCATCATTTTGTTGTTTCGAGATGGATAGCATAAGCACTTGTGATGTGGAAGCATGATCGATAACAACTAGGTTAGTTTCTGGGTTTGGAAACGGATCAGTCAACACCACTGAGGTAGTTGAAGTCTTTAAAAATTTCGCAACCTCAGCTCGATGTGGAGAATCTTTCGTAAAATGCTTGTCATTACATATCAAACATGGATAACAAGGTTTCTCTTGCCCAGCAGGGTTCTCAGAATATTTTTCAGGAAGTGAATTTTCTTGTTTCTTCTTATTGTTTTTCCCTTTCTTCTTGCCCCCTGGTTGCTTTGGATTCTTTCCCTTGTCAGATGACACGACATTAATCTTCGAGGCAAGAGGTTTCTCATTTGATTTTTGACTAGAAACTGCAACGGCTTTACCAGATGGAGCCTTTGCGATTTTCATACCTGAGTTACTGATCACACTGTCACTGGCGTGAGAGTCCCTATTCAATTTAGGAGGGGGAGGAACGGAAAGTTTTGGTCTAGGAGTGTCAGGAATTTTGTCATAGAGCGTGCCAAACTAAGTATAGATTAAATATAAATATTGAGCATGAGAAATGACTTGCTCTTCAGTGAAAACTCCTCCCTTTTCCACATCCTTAGTAATAGAAGAAAATAATGACCTAATAAACCACTCAGCTAGAAGTTGATCTAGAACGTATGTCTTTACCATTCGGCGACGACATCGCCACTCATGAATATGATGAGATATGTGAGTGGTTTTTGTCTATTTAAAGTTTGTAAGGAGTTCTGTCCCCGTTTTGTACCTTATGGGTAACTGAAAGTGGGTTAGAAAAGTAGTGGCAAGGGCACTGAAGTTGTCAAACGAAGCTCTAGGCAATTCAATATACTATTTCGCTACTAGACTAGTGAGCGTTCTCTGAAAAAGGTGAAGCCTGATCGAATCATCATTTAGGGTGTTAGATGAGCACCATAGATGAAAAGTCATTATGTGATTCGATGGATCTTCACCTGTATTTCCATTGAATTTAGGAATATCATAGGGAAGTCTATGAGGAATTGCTGGCCACCAAGGGGCGTATGCAATCAGATAACCAGCATAATGTATCTGATGCTAGTAACTTTGATAAGGTTGTTGAACATAACCATTATAGTATGGTTGTTGATAACCATTTTGAAAATGCGGTTGTCAATTGCCTACAAAGCCTTGTTGCTCAGGTCCTCGGTAAGTTTGTTGGAATTGCAGTTGTTGATATTGTACCAGCCATGGTTGTTGGACCATTTGTTGTTGCCCAATATTGGATGATTGACCAAGATGCAGAGTGATAGTACTCGTTTGAGCCTGAGTCATTCCAGGTAAGGAAGCACTAACCTGAGGTTGTGATTGAGCTGTTGAGACAAGAGGCTATTGTATTGCAACCTGAGAGACTTGAAGTTGACATACAATAGGAAATGTTTGTACTTGTGATACAGTCACAATAGCAGGTGTAGTGGGAATATTCAACACAGGTTGGACCGGTTGCATTGAATATACAATCCTTGGTTGTTGAGGCAGTATCAGTACCCAACCACTAGATGTAATTCCAGTTTGACCTAAATGTTGTTGTGAACTCTCATCTGGTTGTTCTCCAGGAGGGAATACTGAGAAAGCATACTGCCCTCCATATGGCAGCAATCCAATGTTCAAAGGATATATCAATCTTTGAAGACTAGTTTTCCCAAATTGATACTGGCATGCAGGATCAATTTGCTGAGTTTCAACATAAGAAATACTAGATGGAATTTTGGATGAACAAATAGGAATAGACCATGTCATCGAAATAGTCCCTGAGTGGACTCCAACTAGTGGTTGATAACTAGTTGGGACAGATGGTATACTAGCAAACATTGTAGAAATGGCAGTAGGAAGTTCTGCTGTAGCTGTATCAGATGACACAATCCTAGATGTTGATGGTTGCTCAAACATATTTAGTCTATCCAAAAAATTTCCTAGCGATTCGACAGGAACTTGCGATGAAGGATGATTAATAGAACTAACTTTAGGGGTAGAAGGATATAAGTGGATCCTAGTTCCAAAATGTAATGGATTATTGGATGGGAGATCCTCTACTATCTCTTCTATAGCAATCAGTCCAAGTGGAAGAGATAGACCGTAATGGAGTACTGGAGGGGTGACACCTTCTGAATTCTAGAAATCAACTTCCATATATTTAGGTAAGTGAACTTCAGTCTCTGGATTAGCTCTAGCTAGAGTTGTTTTAGGTATAGAAGTGTCTACCATTACACTAGGATCAGTTCTAATGTCCTCTTGTAACTGCAGAACTTCTTCTGTAAAGGAAAATGTACTCGAAATTATCAAAGTAACAGTAGTCTTTGACAATGTTGAAACGCAAGTTTCAAATAAACCAGGAGAATTGGACTCAACTAAACTAGACCATTTTTCCCGAAATAGTTTCATTTCCAGAGTTAAAGATGGGTGACTCGCTAGCCTCCGTGAACAATGGGGTTTTGATTGACTTTCTTCCACAATTGCGGATTACTTGATCAACTCAAAATTAAAGGGAAAAAGATGTTATTCTGAATTAAATAAATTTTAAAGACGCTTTGACACAACTTTGCTTTTTCAATTTTTAAGAGTCGAGAAAAGGCTCAATATGACTCTGGTCCCCTTTGATTTTTAATGAACCTGAAGTGACAAGTGCTCAGATGGACCTTTTCTTTTAAGGAGTCAAAAAGGAATGAAAGTGACTACTCTAGAAATCTAGACAAAGGGATTACCAAACCAATCGCAAAACTGTAATATACACCTTGGTGATAAATTAAAGAGAAATTACCAAGGACTTATGTATGACAGTCAATCTTCCCGAATGCTGTGTTCAGTGCATTGCGATCGATAGGGCGACAGACACAACTTCCTATGGATAAAGGATTTAAGCCTATTGTGGTCTCCCAATATATACTCGACGGTACGGGGAGCACAATTCCATGCTAGCACTTGTCATATCAAAGAGGAAGAATCACCCAACCTTCGATGAAAGCGATAGTTACTAGATTTTACGATGCCGGAACACGTCTCTAGCCTAGACCTCTAGATGTATTGCGTTAGGTTCCAAAGCATTGTTAAGTTCATTGAAATTTATTTTAGAGTTGATCTTACTTAGAAGTTTTCCTCTCAATGGTTCATCACATGATGTAGATGTAAAATTCCTAAATATGCAATCTAAAATGATAAACAATCATTGTTTATTTTTAGCAATGAAAATCCTAGCTACTAAGGAAAGAAGACTACGATTCTTTCAGACAAAGAGCAAAGAGCACACCCTAAATTCACTTTTCCTAAATCATTTTTCGCACACAGTCTAAATGCAAATGCAAATGCATGTATTTGTTTTTCGTTCCCCTTAATGTGAAAAAGGCCAAAAAGGAAAACTAAGTAAAGATCTGAAATATTTTACTCAAAGCAACATTTCGACAATTTATTTTCAAAATGGAAAGGAAGATTGAGCGACACTTTTCGATTTCGAATAGAAAATGTTTTCAACACTTCAAATATCAACAAATCAAATCAAATACATGACAAAATGTTCAATAGACTATCCAGGGAAGGAAGACTTCATGACACTTCTCTTTTCGACACAAAACAATAGCTACGACACTTTTTGCACCAAAACAACAATTCAATTTCAGTAACTTTTCGACAAAGGATCATAAATGACGGACAAATACATAAAAAAATTTACTAATCTTAATAAATGGAGGTTGAACTATGTAAAGCAAGTAGGCTTTAGCAATGAGATACTGTTCACAAGCAGCAAAATAACTAAACAGAGCTGAAAACAATGACAAAAACCCCAAATTTCAAGAGGAGAAATAGGATCACTCAATCATCGCACCCATGCTTCACAGAAAGAAGTATGAATCACACCTGCTACACTCAGGAAGTGTGATTCATACTAGTTGACAGTGACAGACAGTGCGATGGGCCAGGGACCGCAACTGAGATTGGTTTTGGCTCAAATTTGCAACTAATTTCAGTGAGTTAAGCTGAGGTATTATGGACAGTAAAGAGAAAAGTACAGGGGTATGACCTTGGGAGGTTATTGAGCTACCAACAAGGCATCTAGAATGCTTGTGAGTTAGATGTTTGACTCATAAACTAAATCAGAGACTGACTAAAGTAGCATTCATCTACTTTGCAATTGCAAAGAAACAACAATTCGAAGGCCATTTGGCTAACTCTAGGCTCCTTCTATAGTTTATAAAGAAAAAAGCAAACAAACTATTCGATCCCCAGTGGAGTCACCATTTTGTTTCCAAGAGAATTAGTGTCTTTTCGATTCGCTAGCCCTACTAGGATTGGCAGCTATCCTAGAAACAAACAATCAAAGAAATTTGTGATTTCCTCTATGTATAATAGATAAGAGAGAGGCAACGGAGCCAACCTAGATCTTCCGCTTAACTCCTCGCTTGATCTCTCTCCTCCTTGATAGAGCTTGCAACTCCTCTCTGTACTTATCCCACTTGAAGAGTACCTGTAGAAACACAGTAACAAACAACTATCAAAGCATCTTGATCTATTATATCATAATCAATGTAGAATTAGAAATACATTAAACATATAATGGCATTCACAAATAACAAGATTCACAAATACACAATTGTATGGAGGAAAACTCAAAGAACTTTATTAAAATAGAAGGGAGAATTACAACCCAGCTGTCTGATCTAGCATTATCGTCCCAACATCAAAGCCCTCTTCACCTCATGAAAAGCAAGATCACCCAACAATACAATTCTGTTTCTCAAAGACAAACTATCAGTACTTCCTTACAAATTACAAAATTCCAGCCTCTAGATCTCTTAGATGAGGGATCCATTTATAGATGTCTGCAAGGGTGTGAGTCATCTCTGGGTTTTTTATTAGTGTAATTCCACTTGTTGTTCTTGGTTCCACTTGGAGATTTCTTAGATCTCTTACTCATCCCTGGGTGAATTCAGAGAGGCAAGTATCATAGGAGAAGTTTCTAGAAGATTCCATGAGCATCCACTTAGCAAACTATCTCAAGCATGTGTCCATTTGTCTTCAGTATGCATCGCACCTAGCTAGTGTAGGAGTCAGTATGTATCGCACCCTAATAGTGGAGCAGTCATTATGGTCCAGTTTTGGCCAGTTCTGAGTGGTTTTTCAGGTGGAACTTCTGGGGAATGTTGTAATCAGTTGACCATGATCCTTTAGGGTTTGAAACAACACTTTTAGGGGTTAAAGAGCCCTTGTTTTATCGACATATAAGATTGGGATTGCAGTGCCAAAACATGTCTATAACAATATATCAAGGAGAAGAAGTTTCAAGTAGGAGATTGGGCATTGTTGTTCGATTCAAAGTTCAAAGATTTTCAAGGGAAGTTTCAAACTCATTGGCTTGGGCCATATGACATTGAAGAAGCCTTTAATAATGGAGTAGTAAGGATAAGGACAATAGATGGAAGCAAAATAACTCTTCTTGTGAATGGTCATCGGTTGAAGATATACAGAAACCAATTTCAAGAGAGGAGTTCATTAAGATTTTCCAGAATAACTCTGAAATGAAGCTAGTGAAGAATAATTCTTCTTCTCCACTAACTTAGTATTTATTTTTCCTAAAAAAGAAAAAATAATTTAAAAAAAAAATTGTATGAGGTTGAAAACCAATCATTCATTGGCATACTATACAGAAAATACAGGGTGAAAATCAGAGATTTCTAACATCTTATATTTTCCATTTCCTTCCTATAATAAGTAGTGACAAAAAGCAACATTCATTTGTAGTTCAGAGCCTGAAAATTCATAGTCTCATTCTATCTCATTATGTTTTCATTTTATTTTACAGCTCCATTTCATCTCATTGTCATATTTCATTTACATTTTATTTTTACAGTTTTACTCCATTTCACCCTATTTATCATTTTATATTACACCTCATTCCATCTCACTGTCATTACTCATTTCAATTTCATTTATATACTCATATTCCATAGCCATATTTCACTTTTCGTTCTTTTCACATTCTACAGTTGTTTCCATTCTGCAGCTACAACTTACTTATCAGCTCTGGCACAATTGTATAGCTCACAAATAAATCATGAATGTAGGAAAATCAAAGAATCAAGATTTGGAGATCAACCATGCTAAAAGTACTTATGGATCAACACCAAAATAATTATCAAGCAAAACGTTAATTTCTAAAGGTAAAATGCAAAATGTATTTCAAACAGCAAGTTACAAACATAAGTCATGTATAATATGAATGATCATATGTCTCTTTAACAAGTCATCATTTGATTTGATGGCCACTTCATGATACCACATCTCCGCCACATCTTCCACATTAGATACCAAACGGTCTATAATAATTTCATCATACCACACCTCCACTACACTCTCCATACTCTGTACCTAAACAGTCCCTAATAACTCCATCTGTTAACTGTCAAAACTACGATGTGACCAACGTATTCACGTCTCTCCAAACCCTCACCTTCTACTTATTTTACGCAAACCCAAAGTTCTTTTTCACCATACTCGCAGTCAGTCCATTTCATAGACCAGGAAAGTAATTCTAAAGGTTAGAAAATTCTATGAAACAGAAGCCAGGGGACTCATTGTCAGGATAGATCCAATAGGAGAAAAATATATGGAAGGATACCCACAACTCAAGGAGATGTTATAGAAGGCTGGATGGCTCAATTTCATTGAAAAAATTGATGGCCATCACAAAGAGATCACAAAACATTTTGCTAGATCATTTGATGGTACAGAAGTAGAAATTGGAGACATTAAGTTTGCAGTAACAGAATCTTACATAGCAGAGGCTATAGAACTGCCAAGAATTGGTGAGAGATAGTTCAAAAATAATGAATTTCACAGTGAATCATGGAAGGTAATCCTCAAGAACCCAGGTATGGATGTCTCTATGTTTAGAAATTGAATTCCTATTTCAGCACTTAAAAATTATTGGAGAAGCATGCTTTGGATATTACAGAAATTCATTACCTGTGACGGGAGATTCGGGTGCATGTATGTCTATCATATACGTTTATTGCTGAAATTTCTAGAAAATGGAGACATCAACCTCCCTTTCTTCCTTCTAAACAGTTTAAGGAGGATGGCTTCAAATGTACAGAAGAAAATAGAATTGATAGACACAACTATGTACCATCATGAGTTGGTAAAAATATTGGTTGAGTTTCATTTGAAAAGAATAGGAGATACTTGGGAAAACTTCCTGATAAGAAACTATTTCCAAGAGGCACCAGAATCACCTGAAGAGGGTAATTTCAGAAGAAGTAGGAGGAAAAGGACCAGTATGACATTTCAAAGAAAACATAAGTCCTCCACACAGAAAGATGATGAAGAGCTAGTCTCTGAAAAATTGACAGAGATCAAACAACAGATCAAGCAAAAAGGGCAGATGAAAAAGAAAGCTGGTGGAATTACTAGAAATAAACCTGAATATTCATTACAACAAGATGATGAACAATTAATCTGTGAAAATTTGACAGAGATTAGGAAACAAATAAAGAGAAAGGAAAAGATAAGAAAGGAGAAAAATGATACAAAGGGGGAGAACATAATCCCTCTACAACTCAGAAGGAGCTCTAGACTCCGAGGTATGGTAAAGAAGGTATCATCAAAGGGAATAGAGTTCATAAATCTAGAAGAAGAAACCCCAGTACCATATCTTGATAATGTTCCATTTACACAAAGTCCTCAAAATTCCTCTGAATAGTATTCCGAAGACAACCCCAGTAGAGGATCTCTAAGCATAGACCCAATGCAGCAACAAATTTATGATTATATAGAATCACTGGAGAAGAAAAGTGCCTCAATGGATCTAGAATCTTCAGCCAATCCAGAATGCCCTCTCAATCCAAAAGAACTTCTAACTGACTCTCTCAAACAAGAAATCTATGAGTTAGATACATTCAATAGGCATATTAAGAATGAAAATGAAACATTTAGGGAAAAAAGTAAATTGGATAAAGCTATTCATTATAATACAATACTGCACCTAGGGCTATGGTACAAGAAGAATAGGAAGTTGAAGAGGAAGAATAGAAACTTGAACAGAACAGTCATCAACCTTAAATACAGACTTCTCATGAAAAAACCCAGGATGGAAGGCACTTCAAAAAGGAGCAAGAGAAGAAAATTAGATGTACTAGCAGAGGTGTCTGAGAAGATGCAATAGGAAAGAAGAATTCACTTTTTTGGAAAAATTGCATGGGGACATGCAATGATTTTGTAGTGGGGGTATGTTGAACCTCAGAATTACCCTCTCCTTGACAAATTTTCTCACTTCTTTCCCTTGCTTTTCCATAAGAATACAGATCCCCATCAATGATAAATGATAGATTTTGTCTTAACGAGGAAATTAAATGATTGACATGTTATACTTTTATGTTTTTTCTATTTGAATAAGTTTTTGAAAATTAGCTACAGAAAGAAACCTATGTTACAGCTAACTATGTGTTCCATAGCTACTTTTGTGGTTTGGCAGGTTCCAAGTGTCAAAAGAAGAAATCGGCCACATGTTCATCTCTGGAATCGTCTCGACATGGATTCCATCCTACTCACCTAGCCCAAATCAATAAAAATGCTAGCTCAAGACCAGATTCAAAGGTGGAGTCAAACATATGAAACCTAGAAGCAATAGGACTCTTTGTCTACTCTTTCGTGGTTAATTAATAAATCCAATAGTTTTGTTGCAGCATTAACTCAAATCAGCCACCTATGTTAACGGTCATGTGCAACCATCTTGCTCGAATTCAAGTGAACTATAGCTAATCAAACATTTACGCAGTTCTATTACAATATGTGTAGACCACCTGTAGCTAATTTTCCTCAAAAGACAGTTATGAATATTTTTCTTTTAAATACCAGTTGTACAGAATCGAGAAGGGTTCGAAGTTTTTGATGTATTAAGCTCAGACTTGTAGCTTTGTAATTTTGAACTTTTGTTCCTATTTATAATATAAAGCCATGTGTTGACCCATGATAATTTGAAGGAGCATTTGAATTAGTTAGCAGCTCAACCTAGTCACTTGCAAAGGGCCCCTGCACTGAAGGAGGATTTCTTTTCATTGTTTTCTGTTAGGTTTTAATTTCATCATTTTCTTTTAGCAGTGTTTGTAACTTAAGTTGATTTCTTGTAGTTTGATTTCTTTTAGTTCTATTCAGTAGCATAATGTTAGAATTTAATTGTGCATTCTTGTCTCTCCAATCCCTTTCATAAAGGAAACGACTTTTTTTTTAAACAGAGTAAGGTTGAAAGTAATGAGTATGCATTGTTTATTAGTTTACTCATTGTTTTTGTTATTTATTTCCTAGTTTAGATTAACAATGCACTATGTGAATGAATGTTTTTTATCACCATTTAAAGTTGATATCCATCCTAAACTAAATGGTTAAACATTCACTTTACACAAGGATTGAAACCAATCAGTTACTTTCTGCATGTTTTATTTAGTTCTTTAGACCATGAAGTACAGAAAGTTGCTTGTATTCCATCTCAAGAAAGCTATATTTCAAAATTGAAGGTTTGGGTAACTAGAAGTACTTCAGTTAATTTCTTTCTCTCTATTTATTTCAGCTTTCCTTACAACTTTACCTTTTAATTTTAAGAATTATATCATGACTTAGGATTGATGACAAGATAGGACAAATGCTCCATTTTTCCTTCTTAACTTAGATTTTGACTAGCTTTAAGCTCTTGGTTCACCTTTAGGAATTTAATATTTAGCTTCTCATAGTTTAGATTGTACATCATTATGAATAAAACGACAAAAACCCCCAAAAACATTATAAAATACAAAACAATGAAGTAAGAAGGGTGTTGGTCACTTTAATTTTCTTATTAATTCAAACAACCAAGTGCTACATGAATTGTCAACCCAGGGAAGTCTGTTTATTTCAAAGGCAACCACACACTGTATATGCTCAATCCCAAAAGCAATGAAAAGTTGTAGTAACAATTACACTAATCACACCTTACTTTAAACAAACTGAAGCTCTACTCTGAGTTACAATAGAAAAAATATCTCTATTGCAGACAATTATCAAAATAATCTTGGATTACATTAAAAAGAACAATCTAGGAAAAGAAATCAATCTGTAGAGGAAAAAACTAGTTGTGCTATAATAGAGAATAGGACCTTATTCCCCAAGCAGGAATCTTCAGAACCTGTTTCTGATTACTATGCTTCACAAACTCCTGATTACCAATTAAAATACTCATTGATTAGCTATGAATGAATTTATGAAAACAATGCAATAATCAAATGGAAAACAGAGTTTCAGTAATAAGTACAGAGTTCCAACAACGCGTAAACAATTTCAGTAAACAGAATTAGCAAGGTATGAATGAAAAATAACATTTAACACACTACAGGGATTAATGGGTGAATCTTGTGATGAAGGTGGGCCCTTTCCTTCTCATAAGATTCCCAAGAAAAAGGAACTAAAAATGAATGCTCAGAACAATATTGTATTCATCCATCAATGTATCATATTACAAAAGATTCAAGTTCTTTTACTTTTAGCTAGACCTTCCCGTGGTCTGTCCGTCATCCCTCTAATGTTGATGTCTCCTCTTTTTAAAGAGAAGACATCTATTATACAATTGATTACATTATAAATCCTATCTTTAACCCAATATGCTAAAATAGGATAATTGGTTCTTCCATTAACAAAATGTTGTTACAATGGTTGTGACAATGCTGACTTTGGAATGTAGTTGTTACGGCCAGTGTAACAGCTCCTTCAATGATCTCCTCTTGTTGTTGCCAAATCTAAAATGCAAATCACGGGTTGTTTCAGCAACGAGATTTGCGCACTATTCTAACTGTTTCAACAACATAGACCGTAATGATAAATCTACATTCTTCAAACTATTTCAGCAACTATCCGATCAACGATTAATTATGAAGGTAATGTAAAATTATATGTAAAACAAATTAAACATATAGTATTGAGAAGAAATGTTATATACCTTTAGAAAATGGATTAAAGTAATAACATGGACTTTAAATATGGATTAAAAAAGGGTGGAATGATAGCAAAATATGTGAGCAAAAACGTACAATGTAAGGTCCTCACATTCCCCCAACTAAAAGGGTTGCATGTCCTCATGCAACTTCACTCTGAATCTGAGTCTGGGTACTAGACCTTAGAGTGCAAATTACTTAGGCAGTAACTATAGAAAGTATTGTCAGCTAGATCTCTGAACCCATGCACATTTTGTAGCTTCTGCCATGCTATTGCTTCTTCCTTTTTAGTCAACATGTAATGAGCCTTATATTCTTGTGTTGGAATCCATAGAAGAGGAAAACGAAAATGATATCCTATCCATTTTTCAGCACATTGCTTCACACATCTAATATAGTCGGGTACCCTTGAGATTGTTGCTTCAAGATTAGGGGGACTAAAGGGTTATACTCCTACCTTTTCTTAGAGGATTCTTGCCAGAATAAGTTGTTTGCTTTTAAGGCAACATCTTCCTTAGTCTTAACAAAATGTTGGCAATCCTATAGCATTGTTGCTTGTAGTTGCCTCATGTGTTCAACCATCCCTAGTTCTTTCAAAAATTGACGATACTCCCAAATGAAAATGGCAGGATTTTGTGGCTTTGGCCGAATCCACAGGAGACGGTTGTCCTCATTATGCTTTGCTGCAAGAAATGAAGCCTGCCATGTGATTTGATTGGAAAGGAAGGAGGCAAATGCCATGATCTAAACATCACCAACCAAAGGGTTAATATTGATCTTCCTATTTTCAAGGATAACCTCATTGTGGAGATACAACTCACAAAGCAAATGTTGATCAGTGGTGGATAATTCTGTGAAAGTTTCCACTAACTGCTCAGGTGTAGATACTTCATTAGGTCTCCCATTTTTAATTGCCTTTATCTGAAAGAACGTTGAGCATTCTGCAAGAAAAAGAGAATAATTGGAAGATGGTTTATTGGCAACTAATAATTTGTGAACCAAATCAAACATAAGGAACAATTTACTTTTTAGCTCTTTATTCTCTTTCTTCTTTGCGCAAGACTGTTGGAGTACTTGCTCTAAGGCTTCCCAATTTGAATATATATGATTTTTCCAGAGTGATTTATGCTCCTGCAAGATCTTATCTTGTGACATAACATATTCATTCTTCCATTTATCAATTTGTTCTTCAGTACTGCAAGTCTGAGTAAAAATATTTTTTGTAGGTCGAGGTTCAGCCTGAGTAAAAACCGTTTTTGTAGGTCGAGGTACAGGATCTTCATCTTTAACAGTCACAGTAGGCTGAGGTATTTGTGGTTTAGCTTTTTTTTCAAAAAAATTTGAAGGCCCTATTGGTTCTTGTGTGACAGTAGGGTGTTTCTCTTTGATTACAAAAGAATTGGATGTAGGGGAGGCTCTAGGCAGTGGTATTTCAACTATTTTATACCCGACTTGCTGATAAATTTTACCGCATTGGCTGCACATATATTTCGTATACTGGTCTTTCTCTGTACTTTTCTCAGCTGTGGATGCTACATGGGCTAAAGTGTACAAATTAAGCTCTTTGTCGTAGGCTTCCCTTGCCGTTACTAATTCTTGCTTATAAGCTTCAAGTTTTGATTTTAGAAACTCGTTTTCTTATAAAAGGGAAGCTAGGGTGACTGGGCTTTATGTAGCAATCACTGTCTCAGTAGCTGGTTCTTGTGTGGAAGCTATTGAATGAGTAGTTGGTTCTTGTGTAGCAACTACGTGATGTGCAGTATCCTGAGCATCCAAATTATGTATATCAGCAGCTGGTTCTTATGTGGTAGCTATTGAATGGGTAGCTGGTTCTTGTGTAACAGCTTGTGCAACATCCTCGACATATGGATTATGTATATCAGTAGCTGGTTCTTGTGCAATAGCTACTTCATGTGTAGCATCCTAAGCATCTGGATTTTGTGGATCAAAAGTTGGTTCTTGTGTGGCAGCTGCTAAATGAGTAGCCGGTTCTTGTGTGACAGCTACTTGTTCTGAAGGGAATGATGTCGTAAAATCTTGGGCATATAGTTCTTATGTTTCAGTGCCTGAGGGTGAGACAGGTAAAGATTCAGGGACTTGGGATTGTGGTGGGATATGGGGTTTTAGACGAATAGGTGGGGAATTTAAGATGGTGGCAACAGTTTCCTCTTCAGTTGATGCCCTCATTCGTCTTTTGGGTAAAAAGGCAGAGAAAGTAGTAATTTTCTTTTTATGAGTGGGTTTTTTCTGAGGGGGAGGGCTATCAGAAATGGTGGCTTCTTTGGTTGAGGCCCTCATTCATATTTTTCGTAGGAAAATAGTCTCAATTTGCCTTTTTCTTTTTAGAATAGTGATGGGAAGGTTATCTTCAGAATCATCACTAGGAATATGCATGGTAGGATTAGATGATTCTGCTAAATTGTGGGATGGAGTTGATGTGGTGGGAGGGTCAATTGGATTGGCTAATTCTGCTGGTGGGATTTCTAAGGGATCAGGAATGCTCTCTTGTTGCTGCTCGTGGGAATTTTCAAGAATTTCTTGAGGATTTTCAGCAACTTGCTGAGGGATTTCAGCAGCTTGCTCGGGGTCTAGGGGTGGACTATTGAGAGGGGGGTTTTATTGAGCAAAACCCCCTCTGAATTAGTAGCTGGTCAAGATGGTGATGGGTAAGGGAAAGGAGTGGGAATTTTACCTGTCTACAGTACTATGACATATTCTTTAGATACCCAAGTAAATAATATGGAATATTTAACAGTCGACCATGTCTCAAATGATTTAACCAGACAAAATCATGTTGATAGACTACCTGGTAGTGACCTTCACAAGTGACATAATGTTTGACGAATTCATCAACCGTCAGCCACAGAGGTGGTAATGAGTGAAGTCGGACACCCCAGCCTTTGGGCTCGACCTATTCTCCTGGCAGGAGAAAATCCTGTTGTGCATTCAGAATGATATGCTTGCAACTAAACCATCGAATGCCAGTGACTAGCAGACCTGAAACCTATGCTATGTCATGCTTTGAGACCAGAATTAGAACTCCCTAGATAGTAGAATGGTCCTCTTGTAGATTACGTGCAAATTCAAGGACCTGTTGTGGATCGAATCCCTGAAGCCTCTGAAAATATCCTACCCAGCTTGCCCACTGAAAAATCTCATATACCTCTGGATGTAATTCAAGTAGAGCTATCGATCTGTTCTCATGTCGAATAGCGGGTCCTCCCATAGTTAACCAACTTTGGTAAAGTGCACAGTAAAAAAACAAGTTACCACACATTGGACAGAGTAAATTTTGTGAATGAGAACATGGAGTAACAACACAGAAGTGAGGTGATAAGACGTGATAGTGGGTAAGAAAAATGACGGTAATTGGCTTGCTGTGAAATGATGGCATATAATCTTAGTATCCCCCCTAACTATGACTAAAATAATGGCTTTAAATGTATGGGGATCGTGGTAATAATGACATAATCTTCTCATTTAACCATAGTTTAATAGTACTTACACATAATATTTACATACTTCATGTTTACCTTTAATCCATATTTCAAAAAATATAGTACTTGTTGATAATAAATCATCAATAGTCATGGAAGAAACTTTTGAAACATGAGGGTGATTATATTAAAGGTCTGTATAGTCATAGGAGAAAGCAGTGAAAGGACATAATTAGCATAAAAATAATGGAAGAAGTGATTTTCATGACGAAAAGTGTTGTGTGGTCATGTCTTTTTGAAAAGAAATGGTGTTTCAGCAATGGGAAAATGGGTAAAGGGTAGTGTTTCAGCAATAGGAAAATGGGTAAAGGATGGTGTTTCAGCAACAGTAAAATGGGTGAGGGGTGGTGTTTCAGCAACAAGAAAGATAGGGAAAAAAATTTTGAAGAGTACTATTCCAGGAATGGGAAAAATAGGGAAAATTTTGTTGAAGAGTACTATTTCATTGACGAGAAAAATACGAAAAATGTTGTTGAAAAATGATGGGAAACATGGGGAAGAGAAAGGAGGGGAAATGATGGAAATGTTACTTGAAGATGGGGAAATGAACTATGGATGGATCGAAATGAGATGACAGTGCTTCACAAGATGACGCTTGGATCTGATTGTAGTAGGATTGTCCTTGTTAATCAGCCTTTCCTAAATCTAGAATCTGCAAAATAATCAATTGCAACATGCCAACCCTTGACAGGGATTATTAGTTAAGAAATCTAATCTAATGCTAAAATTACAATGCAGAAATTAGATGCAATGAGGGGCAGTAGGCTCCCCCAAAAAGAGATAATGTGAATCTACCATGCAAGTGGCCTTAAAATGCTTTTTGGAAATGGGTCACTGGTACAGACGAAGCTGATGACCATTTACTAATAATGGTGTTCTAGAATCATCAATTGTTAGGAGCCTTACTATTCCATTGGGAAAAACAATATCTATTTCGTAAGGTCCCATCCATCTTGTACGTAGTTTCCCTTGAAATTTTTCAAACCAAGAATCATACAATAAAGCCCAATTACCTTTTTGGAACTTCTTATGCTTGATGTTTTTATCATGTCACCTTGTTCTTTGTTGTTGGATCATATTTGTTTGATGAATGGCATCTAATCTCTTTTCATCCAATTCCTGGAGCTACTGCAACCTGGCTGTTTATGCATCAGTCAAATCAAGGATAATAGCTAAAGCAGTTCTTAAGGTTTCAATTTCAAATTCCACAGGAAAAACAACACTTTTACCATAAACCAATTCATAGGGAGAAAATCTTGTAGTATTTCTCTAGCTAGTTCTGTAATCCCACAGTGCTTTAGGGAGCCTTTGAGACCAATCCTTCTTGTTTTCCTTCATTGTTTTTGTTAGAATGGCTTCTATAACTTTGTTTGTACTCTCCACCTATCCATTGGCTTGGGAGTGGTATGGTGTAGTCATTCTATGATGAATATGATATTTTTGAAGGGTGGTTTTAAAACCATGAGAATTGAAAGGAGGTCCTCCATCTATAACTAGCTCTCTAGGCACTCCAAATCTAACAAAGATTTCCTCAAATAGAAAACTAAAACAGATTCTTCATTAGCTCTAATGAGTGCTTTAGCCTCCACCCATTTAGTCATATAATCTGTACAAACCAATATGTAAACTCTTTGATTGGATTGAGGATTAATGGTCCCTATAAATTCTAGAGCCCATCTTTCAAAGGGTTCAAGTATTACCTGGGGATTCAATGGAATTTCATCTCTATGATTAGGTTGACCCATTCTCCAACAGCTATCGCAGGCCTGAACATATTTCTTTGCATCCTTGAAGAGTGAGGGCCAATAATAACCCATCCTGAGAATTTTATGTGTCATTCTCTTATCAGCAAAATGCCCTCCACAAGGGCCATCATGGCAAGCCTTTAGTATATCATAAACCTCATCTTCTCTAATGCATCTTCAGATTTCATGATCAAGTCCTCTGTAGAAAAGACACCCACTTATCTAACTATACCGAGCACTTTGTTGAATGATCTTTCTATTCTCTTGATGTGATAGGTGTGATGGTAACTTCCCTGCAACCAAATAATTGGCAATGTCTGCATACCAAGGTGAGTGAGCAGATACTGCAAATAAATATTCATCAGGAAAGGAATCATCTACTGGAGTGTTATCATCAGATTTTAACTGAGAAAGGAAATCAACAACTACATTTTCTTTGCTTGGTCTATCTGCAATTGTAATATCAAACTCTTGTAATAACAATAACCACCTAGTGACTCGAGCATTTGTGACATATTTGTTCATTAAATACTTAATAGCCGAGTAGTCAGTATGGAAAAAAGTAGAGTAACCAGTAATGTGATGTCGAAATTTATTAATATCATAAATGATTGCTAAAAAAAAATTTTCAGTAACTATGTAATTAAGCTCAGTAGGAGTCATATTCTTACTAATTAAATAGATAGCATAAGGAAGATGGTTTTACTCTTGTCCCAAGACAGCTCCAATTGCAGTATCTGAAGCATCGGAGGATATATGGAAGGGAAGTGCCCAATCAGGTCCCCTTAAAATAGGAGTTGTAGATAACTGATGCTTGAGTTCATCAAATGCTTTCTGGCAAAGATCAGTCCACTTGAATTCAACATTTTTCATAAGTAACACAAACAAAGGAGAAGCTATTTTGGAAAAAAAATTGATAAATCTTCTATAGTATCCTACATGTCCTAAAAAAATTCTTACATCAGTTTGTGTTCTAGGAATAGGAAGGTTCTGAATTACCTGTATTTTGGATGGATCTACCTAAATTTCCTGAAATGAAATAAATTGTCCAAGTACAATTCCTTCATTCATCGTCATATGACATTTTTCAGTACTGAAGAAAAGGTGAGCTTGTACACAACATTTAAGTACTTTCTTAAGGTTCTATAATGCATCCTCAAAAGACAAACCATAAGGGGTAAAATCATCCATAAATATCTCCATAGAGTCATTAAGAATATCAAAGAAGATTCCTATCACTGCTCTTTGAAAGGTTGCTGGTGCATTACATAGTCCAAATGGGAGAACACTATAGGCAAAAGTTCCCTAGGGACTAGTAAAAGTGGTCTTATCTTGGTCTTGGGGTGCAGTTTTGATTTGATTATATCCACTAAAACCATCTAAAAAGGAGAAGAATTTCTTCCCTGACAAACTATCTAACACGTGATCAATGAATGGCAAGGGAAAGTGATCCTTTTGAGTGGCTTTATTTAAGGTTCTATAATCTACACACACCCTTAATTTCTCGTTTTTCTTAGGTACTATTACCAATAGAGAAACCCATTCACTATCAAATATGGGGTATATAAACCCTGCATTAAGCAATTTTTGAAGTTCCTCTTTAACAATTTCCCTCAAATTGGGATTCGTTCGTCACTGGGGTTGATAAATTGGTCAGCAACCTTCATTGATATAGATGCGATGAGTACATAATTCAGGAGAGATTCCCTTCATATCTGTATAGTCCCATGTGAATGCTTCTTTATTTTCACGAAGTAACTTCATTAGTTGTTGTGTTTCAGCATCTGTTAAGTTGGGGATTATGTTCATTGTCTTGCCAGGTTCGATTTCTATTGTTATGCTTTTAGATGAGATGGTAGTTGATGTTTGGGGTAGATCTTCAGATTTAAGCTTTTCTTGGGTATCAGATTTCAAAATTGCAGTCAACTAATTATGTGCTTCAGAAGTGACCAAGGAGGGTTCACAAATAAAATTATTAATTACTTCATCCTCTATGGTATCTTTAAGACTTAAAGCTTGTCTGATAGTCAAAATAGGTTGAGTAGTATTATCATCATAGTCCAACCATACATCATTATCATTATTAATCATGTGTGTGGCATGAGGGTAGAGAATAAGCTGCTTGGTTTCACATCCATTAGAAATTGTCATTGAACCAGATATACATTTGATAAAGGCATCGGTTGTAGCCAACCAGGGCCTTGCCAGAATTAGAGGATGTCCCCCCAACTTTGTTTTAGTCTGTAATACCACAAAGTCAGCTGGGTAATTCCAATATTCAACTGAAATGATTAGGTCTTCAATGACTCCTTCTAGTTTGATTTTATAATGGTCAGCTAACTCTAGAATGGTTGGTGTCTCTCTAATCACATTCTTCAGCTGTAATAGTTGTGAAGTTTCAAGAGTCATAACATTTATAACAACACCTAAATCTACCAGAACTCATGGAATGATAGTTTTTCCAATTTGTAATGTAACAGTAGGATGGCCGAGATCACCATATGGTGGGCTCCAGTATTGCAGCAATAATGCTACAAATCCTGGGACTCCCTTCTTTACTTTTATCAACCCGGTAGTTCGTAACAAACTTGGAAGCGACGGTGTTGTATGCACAAGTACTAGCTCTTGCCGCGGCTGTCACTTGGTCAGCTAGCACAAGTTCGTTGGGAGCTTAAGTCAACTTCTATGAGCTCTGAGAAGAAGCTTTTTAACTAATGAATGGAAGCTAACTCAAAGGAAGCTAATCTACTTGCAAAAAGAAACAGAAAAGCTGAGAGGAAATGCAAACCCTAACAAACCCTAATTTTACCAGCTAGCCCTACTAATGCAAGAAAGAGGACGCAAGCTACTGGAAGATATGCCATTGACTTCTAGGAAGGTAAAATGCATGCATCTAAGCTACTTCTATAGTAAAATCTGAAGAAAACATCTTTTTTGCATTTTTGAATAAGTTGTCAAAATTATCATGCATGTGCTTTAGCTGTTTTTGACTATGTAGAGGTGAGGTGAGGAATGGAACTAGCGAGGTTCTTGCAGGAGATTGGGAAGGTTAGAAGAGGGCCTAAGGGGTCCCTAGCACCCTTCTAGAGAGTTTCACATTGTTTGGATATCAAGAAACCGCTTTTGTGAGCTTCTACAAGAAGTCTGCAGGGGTTCTACAGGATGTTCTGTAATTTCTATAATATGTTCAGAAAGGGGATTTTGGAGGTTTGATGGAGGAAGAAAGATGAAGAAGTGGGTATGGAGGTGAGATAAGGGTGTGAGTAGGTCCACGACTTGGTGGATGGAGCTAAGGAGTGATGAGGATGGTTGGATTTGTTCAAGGAGGAGTAGAGCAATGTTGCACAAAAATATGGGAATTAGGGCAAAGCGAGTGAATGTGGCAAACGTAAGGCAGGAATCCAAGTTAGAGGATGGATCAGGCGGGATTGATGGAGTACGGGCATATAGAGAAGTATACAGGTGCTATACAAGCTATTTCTCAAACTGAACAAACAAAGACTCGAAAAATCAAGGACCTAGTTATGTTAACCTAGTCTGGCCTAGATAACAGCAAAGAAAATGAACAGAAGTTTATTTGCAACGAAATCATGTGAAATAACTACGAAACTAAGAAAAATTCCCTCCACAAGGGCCATCATGGCAAGCCTTTAGTATATCATAAACCTCATCTTCTCTAATGCATCTTCAGATTTCGTGATCAAGTCCTATGTAGAAAAGACACCCACTTATCTAGCTATACCGAGCACTTTGTTGAATGATCTTTCTTTTCTCTCAATGTGATAGGTGTGATGGTAACTTCCCTACAACCAAATAATTGGCAATGTCTGCGTACCAAGGTGAGTGAGCAGATACTGCAAATAAATATTCATCAGGAAAGGAATCATCTATTGGAATCATTAGCTTTTAACCGAGAAAGGAAATCAGCAACTACATTTTCTTTGCCTGGTCTATCTGCAATTGTAATATCAAACTCTTGTAATAACAATAACCACCTAGTGACTCGAGCATTTGTGACAGATTTGTTCATTAAATACTTAATAGCCAAGTAGTCAGTATGGAAAAAAGTAGAGTAACCAATAATGTGATGTCGAAATTTATTAATATCATAAATGACTACTAAAAATTCCTTTTCAGTAACTATGTAATTGAGCTCAGCAGGAGCCATATTCTTACTAATGAAATAGATAGCATAAGGAAGATGGTTTTACTATTGTCCCAAGACAGCTCCAATTATAGTATCCGAAGCATCAGAGGATATATGGAAGGGAAGTTCCCAATCAGGTCCCCTTAAAATAGGAGTTGTAGATAACTAATGCTTGAGTTCATCAAATGCTTTTTGGCAAAGATCAGACCACTTGAATTCAACATTTTTCATAAGTAACACAAACAAAGGAGAAGCTGTAGAATTGAGGCTTCTGTGATTGGTCATGTTTATAAGAAGAGCTTCAGCGTAAATCACATGAAAATGACATTTGTCGACGCGTTTCGAACCAACAAGTGTGGTTCATCGTCAGGACAAGTTGAAGAAGCAGATCAGGCCAGCATGTTAAATAGACTGAGAAGAGACTCCAACGGATACCTAACGGCTATTTTGACTCCAGGACCACATAACAGCTACTTTGACTCTAGGACCCAAGCTAAAAATAAATAAATAAATAAATAAATAAATTTAATATTATTATTATTTATGAATATTAAGTTCAATATTTTATTTCTAGAATTAAACAAAATTAGGTACTATGAATAGAATCATAAGTTATTTATCTAAATGAATAACATTTAGAGTAAAACTAATGGTTATTGAAAATTATTATTTGCGGGAATGAATTCCTATAAATAAATAACTAGGGTTACATAAAATAATAATTCCTATAAATAACTGGGGTTACATAAAATAATAATGGGATGTTAGGATTAAATATGAATAATTTTATAATGTTAAAGGTAATAAGCTGATAAATTATTAACTAACTATATATGAATTGATTATTAAAGGTATGCTATTTTGTTTATAAAATTATACTAATTACTATTGAAATAATATTGTGTATATAAAATTATTAAATTTACTAATTAATAAAAACTAATCTTAATAGGTTAGTTTAAAAAGTAAATGAGATTGTTTATTGAATATTTTAATATTTTATTGAGATAATCTCTATATGTATATATACATCTATATAAATCCAAGAGAGCATTATTATAATCATAATAAATTAAGAAAGACCAATATTTAGAAAAGCCCTACATACTTCTGAGGCTGAAGGAGCTAAAACCAAAATATCCCCAATAATCAAAAATCATAATCTAAAAATACCAAAGAAGAAGACCTAAAAAAGGGGGCCAAATGCCAATAATAAACCTGAAGGAATTAAGCAACCCTAACAAGAGGAATGCACCCAGATTGCACAAAGGGGAAGGAATAAACCTTAAGATGTCAGGGCAGGGATCCAACTTCTGCTCACTTTCCACCCATCATCTCTGTTGAGATTGATGGGTCTTCGCTCAATTTCAATAGCTTCCCTTAACTTGCGATGATGGAATCGATCCACCCTGGCAATGACTTTGGCCTCCTCAATGCAGACGTGATGTTTAGTCTTGTCCACATGCTCTGCTAAGGTTGAGGACTTTGTTCTTCCATGCTTCAGGTCTGCTACATGCTCGTAAATTCTCTGCTGGATGGAGTGTCCTGTTTCCCCTATATAGGGTGTCCCACAAGAGCAAGGAATCAGATATACCCCTTTCATGTCTTTAGGGTTAACAGGATCCTTCACCGACCGCAGGGAATTACGAATGGTTCTGAGGGGCCTGAAGGTAGAGGGAATATCGAACTTCCTAAGGATTCGAGCAATCTTGTCAGTGGTCCCTTGGATATAGGGAATATGGACACCTAGGTGGCGCTCCTTAGGCTCTTTCTTAACCAACGCATTTTTAGGGGCTTTTAGGAAAGCCTTCTGTCCCAGGTGCCTACTATATCCGTTTTCCACAAAGACATCAAGGAGGTGGGATCTCTCTCCATCCAGGTTTTCTTTATCTGAAATCCTGAGGGCACGCGTCGCAAGGGTATTAAGAACACCCATCTTCTGAGCGGGGAAATGATGGGAATTAGCGTGAATTAATTAATTAATTATTTTTCAAATAGCTGCTAAGATCAACTTTGAATTTTAATTCTTAATTTTAGTTCAGGGATTAACTAAAATTGGAATGTATCCTGAAATGTTATTTATAGCAATGTTATTTATAGCATTTCTATTTTATCATGCCTTGTTGTTATTTCCAACACTAGTACCTGAGATGCTATTTATAGCATTTCTATTTTTAGCATTTCCTGTTGCTATTTTCAACGCTCCCTCTCAACAAGAAAGGCATTCAACTCAAACCCGATCCCAAACCTTTGGAATGTTCTGCATGCAACACTTCTCCCTAGTGTTGTTGCTCAACAACTCTAGAAACAAAAAATATCCAACCTGAATTAGAATGATGCCTCTGTCATCAAAGTCTCTGACTGCTACCTCTGTCGACTGAAAACTCTGCACCTCTGTGCTCTTCAGTATTTGACTGCTCTAGACTCTGTCACTTTGATCTCTGACTGCATCAATCACACTGATTCCTCCAGCTGCATCCTTGCCGCTGCTGGTCTTCCCTCCCAGCACTGCATCCGCACTACACCTCGTCTCATCATGTTGCATCGTGCTGCCCACTGCTGCACTGCGACTTAGTTACTGAGAAGTATGTAACTGATCTCCCAATTGACCTCCCTGTTGGGCTAGAAACACCCTCTGATGTTGAAGCTTCCTTTGTCACTCCATCCGCATTTGTCTCTACCCACTTAGCCAGTCCTACTACTCCTTGTTAGGGCTCCTGTAGCAAGGTTTAATCAAAGAGGTTGGGTACCTCAAGGATCCTACCCCTATTTCAACCTTCTTGGAACTATCACTTCACATCGGTCCACCTCACACTTGGAGGTTTGGATGCATGTGATCCCTCTGCCCACTTGGCTCAAAATTTCCCCCTACTAGAGGTCTCTGCATGAGTGGATTCCTCCACTCGGTCTCCTCTCGGCTTCTCTAGTTGTGACTGCTCCACAACCTCCTGAAGTTGCTTCACCAATTGTGGCTCCTTCACAATTATTTGAGACTTCTTTTGGCGCTGCATGTTGAGAGGTAATGTACTATCCCTCTCAACCACCAAGTCTCCAACAATTTCCTTGCTCCTCAAGGCTTTGCATGCATCTTGAACCTCAAGAGAATACAAGTTCTTGACTCATGAACTGATATGCTTCACCTGTCTCGTGGTGATGTGTCTAAGGAAAACCTTTCCCTTACTAAAGACTACATCATAGCCTTTGTCTTCCAGCATCACAATTGATACCAAGTTCTTCTTCAATCCTGGCACATACCTCACGTCTATCAAGGTAATGTGAGCTCCATGCTCCCTCTAAAAAGAAATCATGCCCACACCTGAAACACTATACTTTTCATCATTACCCATCGTTATGAGTATCTTGAGGTCTTTCTCCTCCAAGGTACTGAACAGACTCTTATCGTTGGTCATGTGGAATGAGGCTCCACTGTCAAGAAACCAACGACAACCCATCATCGATGAAACCATGCATGTGATGAGGGTAAAATCCAATTTGAACTGAGAGGCCAATGCCTCACCTTCAGATCCTTCCTTGGATCCCATCTTGGATTTCTTCAATGGACAATTTTTTGCATAATGGCCCACCTCATGACAATAAAAGCATCGCACTTTCGGTTTGTTAATCTTATTCCCACCATGGGAAGAACTCGATTTGGGATGACAATCCTTCTCCTTCCCTTTCTTTGCCTTACGCACTAAGGTGTAATTTTCTTCATCCTCCTCGGATGAAGAACCATCTCTGGTGCTTCTCCTGATCTCCTCCTACATCCAATCCGAGCATAATCGTTCCCAATCTGGCAGTTTCTCTCTTCCATTTACTGAGTCTTGGTAGCTATGCCAGCTCATAGGAAGATCGAGGAGAGAAAGACTCACCATGTCATCACCGGCTGTCGTGATTCCTGCACTTCCAAGCTCATCCCTGCAGGTGGTGAGCTTGTTTAGATATGTAGAGATCGTGTCACCCTTTTCACACTTGATTTTCCGAAGCTTGTCTTTCAGTGCAAGCTTCCTCTCATCGCTGCTGTTATCATATAGATCCTTCAATGTTTTCCACATTGAAAACGGTGTCTCCTTCGCATGGAGACTCGAGACTATGTGGTCTCGAACTCCCTCTAGAAGAATCCTCCTCCCTCTAGCCACACATTTCTTCCATTCCGCCAATTCTTGGGAATTAGCAGCTGCTGGCTTGGGGACTTTTTGATCAATGAAGTCCTTCAAACCATTATCCTTTAATACCGCTTCCTTGCGATCCTTCCAGGCTATATGATCCAGGTCCGGGTGTGACGAAGGACCCTTCCAAGACCTTTTACTTTCGTGATGTGTTAAATTGCATTTTTAAAAGAACATGAATGAATACATTTGCATGCAGAAAAGAAGAGGAACATAACAATCATCAGCAACATAGAAACATAATTCGTTGACAACGGAGTTCGTCCAGTAGGGACTACGTCTCCAGGCCCCGGTTTCAAGATGGTGTAGGCCGATACATTAAGTGCTCTCAATAGTGATGATGTAAAGAAGAGATGATGTCACTATCATATAAGGAAGAATTCCCTCACGCAGGAGTGGCTCCAAGAGATGTTCCACTACAGGGACTCTCAGTCAAAAGACTCCTATCAATATGACACAAAACTCATGCACGATGAGCATCCCGCTAGCATGGCATAAAAGGGATCTCAAAGAAAACATGCATGGCAACACATGAGTATCCCATCAACATACACCAAAGGAATCTCAAAACACAACATGATGAATCATGACAACAAGTACATCACATAGACGATTCTGCGTCACATCAAGTAGGAATCATAAAAACAAGTAATAAACAAGATCCCACATCAAGCATCAACATGGATCTGTGCAGCACAATGCATATCAAAATAAGTACATGAACACATTGCATATACCTCACAACCAAGGGCCATCTGAAGAAAAGGATGTCAAACTGCTGAAGCTGTTCGGACCATCGATCTCATGGCATCAATCGCATGACTGCTCGCACATGGATGTTGACACTTGCATTCCACTTAGAAAAGTGGCTGGAGAATAAAATGAGAGAATGAGAAATCTAAATGCACCATTGGATTGATGACGTCAAATAGTGCAAAATCGACTGTCCAATTTTTGAATTCTGAGAAGTTGAGAATTTGGGGCTCAAGGAATCTTTTAAATTACCCCTAGATTCCTCAAAGATTCTGCACCATAGGTGGACTGGAAATCTGCAACTCCAAAGGTGAATCTGACTTCGCCATTGCGATCCCTACGGAAAACCATGACAAACAACTGTAAGCTTGACTATATTCCGACATGGAGAAAAATTGCCTCCTCAGGGAAATTGCAAGGATTATGGTTATGCTCCCTGTTTTTGCAGCAATCATGGTTCCACCCTCATACTGAAAATGGCCGAAAAATGTAGAACTCTAATGGAGACAAGGATAACACCATTCGTGGCGCCAAGAAGTGTTGAAACCATGTAAAATTTGTCAAATTCTGAAAAAGTGAAATTTCACCCCTCTTGCAAAACACTGCCTCGAACTGCGTGCCAAGATTTTGCTTCCTCTGTCTCGAAATTCATACCCGCTCCTAGTTCCTCCATCTTTCCCCATGCACTGTGCAAATAGGGTTTATATAAAATTTCTAGGGCGAAGTTTACAATAAAAACGTCGTTTGCATTGTGGTAAGATTACCAAGTTATAGGGAGGAGGTCGGGTGGTCAAACCCCGACCCCTCCATGTTTAAACCTTTATTGTTTTTACAACCGCATGCATATTATTTTGGGCGCATTAACATATGATATTATTGTTTGGAGGCCATTTAAATGGGGCATTAAAGGATGGTACAAGGTACCAGACTCCATGTTGCTGCGCATTGTTTTGGGTGGTATCATTTATGGGGCCGCCCGCTCTGGGGTCGAGCAGGTTTGACCCCTGCCGATCCCGAATTAATTGTTATATGGTGCGTTGAGGGCTTTTGGGGTGTGGTTTGGGTCCACCGGAGGTGGCCCGTGCTCGCCCCATTAATACAATGTGTTTAACGAGGGTGAGGTTCAATTGGAGGGTCTGGCGGGGTCATGGCCGCTGGCCCATAATTAAATATTGATTTGGTTTTATGGTTGGGGTTAGGCCGGCGGGGTTCATGGCCCATAGGCCTTTTAATAAAAAAAATTGTTATGTAATGTTTAGGGCGCGACGACGGTGGCAAGGGTCATGGCCCACCACCAATTATATATATGTATATTATATATATATATATATAATATATATATATATATATATATATATATATATATATATATATATATATATATAAAATAAATAGCCATTTTAAAATTTTTCAAAAATAAGGGATATTGGGCATTTTAATGAGGCCACAATTTCGACCGATTTCGGGAGCTAGGTTTCATGCCTTGGGGTTAGTCAAATTGTAGGACACTTAAACTTGGCCTACAATGCAACTTTGACCAAAACTTTGGCTGGCTCATTCTCCCTAATACAAGCTTGGATTGACGAACCGTTCACACCTCCACAATGAAGATGACGAGATTTATGCTCTAGTCTTGGGTTGAAGTCATTCTGAACACTTTTATTTTGGAGCATTCATAAGCCCTCTCTGTCGTTTGTGTCTTTGGAGCCACCTGGATCAATCCTCCCCACTGAGGAGTTTTTGGTCCTCCAAAAGCATGAAAAATAATTTGCAACTTCTTTTTACCTTGTCTGCATCACAAGTGTCCTGAAAAGGTCTCACTTCCATCTCCTTCACCTTTTTTCTTTGAAGCCTTAAGCAACGAGCCGACACTAGCTACCTCTACAACCTATAGTACATTGTTTTGCAAATTACGTGCTTGACTTTTATGACCAACCAATGACCCAAAAATCCCACACTTGCCACGAATTTATAACACATACTCGATGGTCAAGTTTACATCAAGATGGACGCAAGACCTTAGCTATGACAACAAGGCCAACCTATCATTTTTGCTTCAACAAGTGATGGAAAACACATCATCACTGCAACACATGATTTACAAACATACGAATAAACATTATTGTTTTGACAAGTGATGGAAAAATAACATCACTTTCATAGTTTACCATGCGACACCAAATAAGACCAGACATCATTGTTGCCGAATAAGTGATGGAAAACACATCATCACTTTTACATTTTAAAATGCAACAAATTATTTACAAAAGAACGACCCCAAAATGCTAACATATCTAGAAATCATTTTTCACTTATCAAGGTGAATGGGCCACCTCCTTGTGGCGCATTCGATGGTCGAACAACTGCTTCACATGGTTCATGCACTGACACTTTGTCTTTAAGGCGCTGTTCTGGATGGAGCCTCCAACAAGTGGCTCTTTGATGGCCACTTCAATTGCAATGACTGCAATAACTTTTCTTCCTCCAAATCTCCTTAACATGTTTCTTTATCTACTGTTGAGAGGGTCTTTCACGCCTCATCCTTTTGTGTGTTGCCATTGTTTTCCAACACTTAGAAAATGTATGGTTATGTAATCCACAAAAGGTGAATGTTTTTCGATTCCATGTTTTATGTTTATCATTAACAACATGATCATAATTGAAATGAACATTTGAATGTCGAGAGTGGTTATACCTTCCCTTGTTGTCTCTGGTGTAAGTATGGCGATGAGAGCTTGCCTCAACTCTTTCCCTGTAATGGAAAATGCCATGGGATGATGGGGATGTCTTCCCATCATTCGCTTTCCTCAATGATTTTGACGATGTCTCGGAATAATCTGACACCTTCGAGCATTCTCCCTTGGTGTATCCCAAGCCTGTAAATAAAGGTCTCTGCACAACCTCCAATGGTTGAGTTATGCCTTGGTTGTTAACACACGTTCTTTTTCCTCCTTGTGCCTCATCCTTGTAAGGAGCCTCATCTTTTTCCCTGTAATTGGGATCTCCAAATCTCCGATAGAAATCATACTATGTGAAGACGAAACAGAAAGGAAATCAACATCTTTTACCTCCTCTATCGATTTGGAAATAACTGATGAGGGCCTCTCATCATCTGTTGGTTGTGGTTCACTAGCTGTCTCGACGCATTCCCCAACTTCCTTCCTAACATACCCAAGTCCTGCTTGACGCGGTAATTCTTCTACTTTGATGGGGTTGACAATGCCTTGGCCATTAACGCCTAAGCCTTTTCCTTCATACCCCATTTTCTTCAACAGTTTGGAGCCAATTCCTATGGTGTGATTTTCAAAAACAACGAAATCATCATCAGGACACATACATGAATTGAGAGAACTACTTTTTATCTCACATGGGTCACGCTGCAACGTTTCCAAGTCCTTGTCCTTAGCTTGTAGCCGTCGTAGAAAACTCTCCTTTTCCTCCTTCTCTTCATGTAGACGCATCTTCAGTTCATTGTTCTCTGTTTGAATATTATGTTTGTTGTGCTTCAGTTCTTTCAGGGCCTCTTTCATGGCTTGCAATTGAAGCTGCAATCGCTCCTTTTGCTCTGTATCTTTCTATAAGAAAGTCATACATTATTTCCACTCTTTTGGAAATGAGCATGGTCTCATACATCACTTTTTCATCCTCTGTCACTCCACGTTCCATTGTTCACGCTTGCAATTCACATCCACGCAAAGACTGCTCCAATACCACTTGATCCAGGTCAGGGTGTGACGAGGACCCTTCAAAGACCTCTTACTTTCGTGATGTGTTAAATTACATTTTAAAAGAATATGAATGAATACATTTGCATGCAGAAAAGAAGAGGAACATAACAATCATCAGCAACATAGAAACATAAGCCGTTGATAACGAAGTTCGTCCAGGAGGGACTACGTCTCCGGGCCCTGGTGTCAAGATGGTGTAGGCCGCCGCATTAAGTGTTGTATATAGTGATGATGTACATAAGAGATGATGCTACTATCATACAAGGAAAAATTCCCTCCCACAGGAGTGGCTCCAAGAGATGTTCCACTACAGGAACTCTCAATCAAAAGACTCCTATCAATATGACACAAAACTCATGCATGATGAACATCCTGCCAACATGGCATAAAAGAAAACTCAAAGCAAACATGCATGGCGACACATGAGTATCCCATCAACATACAACAAAGGGATCTCAAAACACAACATGATGAATCATGACAACAAGTACATCACATAGACAATTCCGCGTCACATCAAGTAGGAATCATAAAAACAAGTAATAAACAAGATCCCACATCAAGCATCAACGGGGAGCTGTGCAGCACAATGCATAGCAAAAGAAGTACATGAAAACATTGCATATACCTCACAACCAAGGGCCATCTGAAGAAGCAGATGTTAAACTGCTGAAGCTGTTCGGACCATCGATCTCACGGCATTAATCGCATGACTGCTCACACATGGATGTTGACACCTGCATTCCACTTACAAAAGTGGCTGAATAATAGAATGAGAGAATGAGAAATTTAAATGCACCATCGGATTTATGATGTCGAATAGTGCAAAATCGACTGCGCAATTTTTGAATTCTGAGAAGTTCAGAATCTGGGGCTCAATGAATGTTTTAAATTCCCCTAGATTCCTCAAAGATTCTGCTCCATGGTTGGACTGGAAATCTGCAACTCCAAAGGAGAATCTGACTTTGCCATTGCGATCCTTGCGGAAAACCATGAAAAATGACTGTAAACTTGACTTTGCAACAATCATGGTTCCACCCTCATACTGAAAATGGCCGAAAAATGTAAAACTCTGATGGAGACATGGACATCACCATTGCATTCGTGGCATCGAGAAGTGTTGAAACCATATAAAATTTGTCAAATTTTGACAAAGTGAAATTTCACCCCTCCAGTAAAACGCTGCCTCAAACTGTGTGCCAAGATTCTGCCTCCTCTGTATCGAAATTTGTGCCTGCTCTTGGTTCCTCCTTCTTTCCCTGTGCACTGTGAAAATTGGGTTTATATAAAATTTCTAGGGTGAAGTTTACTATAAAAAGGTCGTTGGCATTGTGGTAAGATTACCATGTTATAGGGAGGAGGTCGGGTGGTCAAACCCCAAACCCTCCATGTTTAAACCTTTATTGTTTTTACAACCACATGCATATTATTTTGGGCACATTAACATATGGTATTATTGTTTGGAGGTCGTTTAAACGGGGCATTAAAGGATGGTACATGGTACCAAACTCCATGTTGCTGCGCACTGTTTTGGGTGGTACCATTTATGGGGCCGCTTGCTCGGGGGTCGGCCCATATGGGCCGGGCAGGTTCGACCCCTACCGGTCCCGAATTAATTTTTATATGGTGCATTGAGGGCTTTTGAGGTGTGGGACAGGTCCATCGGCGGTGGCCCGTGCACACCCCATTAATACAATGTGTTTAATGCAGGTGAGGTTCGGTTGGAGGGTCCGACTGGGTCATGGCCGCTGGTCCATAATTAAATATTGATTTGGTTTTATGGTTGGGGTTAGGCCAGCGAGGTTAATGGCCCATCGACCTTTTAAAATTTGTTATGTAATGTTTAGGGTGCGATGACAGTGGTAGGGGTCATGGCCCGCCACTACTTAGATATAATAGTCATTTTTAAATTTTTCAAAAATAAGGGATATTGGGCTTTTTAACGAGGCAACAATTTCGACCAATTTCAGGAGCTAGGTTTCATGCCTCGGGGTCGGTCAAATTGTAGGACACTTAAACCTGGCCCACAACCCAACTTTGACCAAAACTTTGACTGACTCCTTCTCCCTCATACGAGCTTGGATTAATGAACCATTCGCACCTCTGCGATTAGGACGACGAGATCTATGCTCTGGTCTTGGGTCAAAGTCATTCTAAATACTTTGATTTGCAAGCGTTCATAAGCCCTCTTTGTCCTGTGTGTCTCTGTGGCCACCTGGATCACTATATAATTCGAGCTGCCATCCAGGGCATACTCGAGTCTCAAACCATTGAACGCCATTGGTGAAATTTGAGATGTGATAAGAATTCAATTTCTATAATCAAGAACTTCAAACTTTGGACTCCTCCCTTCTTTGTATACTATTCTTTGCTTTGATCACCTTTGCTCTGATACCATGTAGAATTTCCCACTATAGATCACCTGATAATGCAATATGCTAAAGAAAAATATTTGATCTACTTCTACAAGCAAACTTGCAGAAGCTTAATCGATTTTGAGCAAGATCAAATAGAACACAAGTAACAGAGAATGAGAAATCAACCACACATGAACACAGAAGAATACTCTAGGGGAAGCCTCAACTAAAAACCCTGATCTCTGAATTATCATACAAGTGGAAATATCTCAGGATTACACAAAGCTTTAGCTTACAATCTATCTAGCTCTCTGTACAATCCCTCAATGTTTCTCATAGACAGTCAAAGGCTTCTCACAAACCTTCTCCTCTGCCCTCCAAGTCTCTTATTTCCTTGCGAATTTTCTCCTGGGTCCTCAAGCTGCCACCAGTGTGTAATTACGTCACACACTACTCACTGACCTATGAAATAACTGCACAATCCTGAAGGAGATAATTCCTTCTGCATGGATGAGTTTGCTTTATAGGAAAATTCCTCCAACTGATAGTACATTGTCCCTTCCTTTAATCTCAACTGGGTCTTTCTCTGAACTGACATGCATGAGTTATTTGTTAGTGTCAGTCTTTCCAGCCTTCCTCCAGTGATCAAATATGCTCTTACAAAGTGATTTTGAAGTGTCAAGGTCAAATTTTGTCATTTCAGCGAGTCTTCAAGCAAAATTTGGTCACTAGGCATTAGGTCTAGGGTTTGCTCTCACTCTTTTCAAAGTTGCCCAAATGCCAATCTATGTCACTATTCAGCTGATTCTATCATCATTCATAGGTTTTTCATTATCATCTCAGTGCCTAATGAGTCATTTTACACCTTGTTCATGCTTCAGTTGCGCCTAGGTAAGGTCATTTCCCTCTCCTAGGGTTTTGAAGGCAATTTCTCTTGGACGGTCAAATCATCGGCAAAACTTGTTTCCTGATGTTCATACACCTTCCCCTATCCTTAAAGTACCTTACCAAATGCTTCCCATCACTGAGATTCCCAAAATTCCTCATTTTCGCACAAACCCTAGTTTCTAGCTACAACTTGGCAATTTTCTAGGTTGGGCCTGTGTTTTGCCCTTTTGGACCCCTTCCCCTCACTCAATCTCTGATATCCCACTTTCCCCTACTTCCTAACATCCCTCCCTACTTCTAAAAATTTCCCCAAGAAATTAGAAGCCCCTTATCCCCTTCATTTCACTTCATTTCGACAAACTTCCTTGTTTCACACATCAGGATAAGTTTCACGCAAATGGTGTTTCAGAGCAATAAAAGATGAATTTGGGAAAACTGAGAGAGGGTTTTTTCCAAAACATGCCAAAGAAGAAAAACCTCCTTCACTTTTTGCACAGGTGTCATGGTTTTAGAGAAATGTCAAAATTACAATCGCCCGATCCAAGGAGGTTGGCCAAGGCACTAAAATGACGGAAAAGGCCCGATCCCCTCTATATCTTGGCCGAGGCTTCACTCAAGGACCAAGGCACTAAATAGCCTAGCCAAAACACAAATCCCAAGAAATTTTGAGCATTTTGGGTAAATTTTGGTTTTTTTAGGCAATTTATAGGTTTTCTCCATTAACGGGTCTCACCCCCCGTGAGACCCTTCATCCCGGCAACTCCATTTTACAAAAACTCAACATTTCCATATTTATCATGCAAATTTACACATGCTCATCAAAGGACTAGAGATTTGGCGAAGTTTTGGGCCTCGAGAAAGTCAAAAAAAAAAAGCAAAAAATGACTTTCTGTCACTTTTTTGAGACACAGAAAGAAATCTTGGAAGATTGCAATTTTGGAGGGGCAAATGACCACCAAATTCCGAAATTCCAGTTGGGTTGGAAATTAGACTCACATACCTTTCCAACAAGCCTACTCGTGCTTCATTTGGACACCTGGAAGTGCCCCAAACGTGGTCCCAAAGACGCGCGACCTGTCAGGCAGAGGCGCGAGACCCGTCAGGCAAATTTCTCCAAATCTCACTGTACATCTCAGAAAAACGCAGTTTGATCCTGTTAGACTTTTTGGGGTGGATTATTATCCTATGTGATGTAATTAATGTAATTTTATGACACTTTTACTCTTATGTACCTCTTCTAAAAGATTCATTCATAAAAAGGTGAAAATTAAATGAATGAATTGGTTTCCTATCTTATAGAGGCAAGTTGTTTTGACAGCCTAGTTTGTAGTGCTAAGTTTAGAAGTGGTTGAAACATCTCCTAGGATAGTGAGCTCGACCCATGGAGGCAGGGAAAGAGGTTAGATTATCTATATTATGTACTTTCTTGCTCATTTTCATGGTTGGATTCTTGAGGGAGAAGCTATCATTGTATTATTTCACTGTATCTCTGCAATTTTTGGCTAAGGAAGACCAGGGTTTTGCAATCCTTTTTGGGATTCTTATGGTTACATGTATTGATGGTGTGTTTCTCTATGTACCTGTAAGTGTGTTATGTGAATCATTTCCTTTATTTTCCTTCTGCACATTAAGCAAATGAAGTGTTAAAGTAAGAATTCATGACTGTCATGCTCTGCTTTTAAGTTTGTTTAATTTCAATGTTTTCTACTGTTTAAGGAGAATTCAAAGTTATTGTTTGCTCTCCTTAACTCCTCACCTGTCATTCCTAATCATCCACCTCAATCAAAGGAATCAATATTGTCTCCTACCTCGCCCTAAAGAACCCCCTGCAGAGACTGTGTCTAATCCCCGCACCCAAAATTGCCATCCCCTCAATTTTCCACTGAAAACCCTAAAACCCTAAATCAACCCTTTTGATCAGTTTACTAGCCTAAAATCAGTGTTACCCTATTGGTCATCTCATTCATTGAAGATTTTATCGAGATTGACCAGAGAGAGCCTTCTCCTGCCCCGTAGGGCTAGCTATGAGGCTAAATGGTTTGATGTTGCCTTGAGGTTTTCCTTTTTCAGCCTGAGGTGAAATTTCAAGCGCTAACATACTGGCGACCATACTGGCGAAGAACAAATGGTTTGCTTGCTTATGTCATTTGTTTTATAAGCTACAGATGGAGCCTGAAGTTATGCCAGGTAGCCTTCGAAACGCTTTTGCTTTGCATTAGCGGACGTAGATAAACGCTGCTTCAGTCAATCTCCGATCTAGCTTGTAAACGTGACATTTAACTTGTTAATTACCCCAGTACATCTATCAAGTTCAGATTTGATGGTTGATGGTGGACACTGATCAGACACTTGAAAGGCTGAAATCATTCACCTGGCGACTCTAAATCATTTTCGAGATCAGATCCAAAGACTCCACTGGAGGATGATCCCGACCAGCAAAAACATGAAAGGACAACATGGATAGATCAGGTATTCAAGTTGGAATTTCATCCAAGACATTTTGTTCTTTGTCATAAATTATTTCTTCTCTTTTCCCAAGAATGTCAAGAAAGCTTTGCAAAGTATATTATGCTTGAGAAAAGAGCCTCGGCCTGCCGTTGATTCTTTCCCTTTGAAGATTGTGAATACCAAAGATTTGCATGCTTTTGAGCTTGATCAAGATCCTTTTTCCGAATTTTGTGATGAACTTCAAGCGACCAAGTTTGATTCTATACCTGTTGTACATACCTCTACACCTTGTAAAATTCCAGATCGGTATAAACCTCTTGTTTTACCTTTTGTTCTTCATGCTTTCCCCAAAAATTATGATCTATACTTGCCGATGTTTGATGGTGAATGTAAGAATGTCAATGCTGAGCAACATGTCCAGAATTTTGAGAATTTTCTAGATCTTTTTAAAGTTGATGAAGAAGATGTCAGTATTAGGCTTTTTGCTCTTTCTTTGCAAGCTGAAGTGAAGAGTTGGTTCAAAGCCCTGCCTGATGCGAGCATCTCAGATTTCCAGCAGTTCGTCAAAGTTTTTCTTGACAGGTAGATGATCGGGCAGAACCTTTTCTTAATTGTTGAAGAGTATAACCATCTGAAAAGATTGCCAGGGGAGACAGTACAACAGTTTTCAGCCAGATTTAATCAAGTTTATTATTCAATCCCAGCTGATATAAGGCCTACTCCTAGATCCGCTCTCTTGCACTATCCGGGTGCCTTTGATCTAGAGATGGAGTTTCAGCTGAGAGAAAGGGACATTGCAACACTTCATGAGATACAAAACAGTGCAGTGAATGTAGAGGCGCATCTGCTGATCCGAAGGGAAAGGTTGAAAGAAGAAGAGATGAAAAACATAGATCCGGCCGAATCAACATCTCTAGAGGTGAAACTTGACATTTTGGTAAGTGCAGTGGAAAAGATGATGGACAA
>APFE030841638.1:0-28370 GCA_000404065.3 Pinus taeda | reverse complement strand
TATAGACTATGCGGCTTACATTAAAATTTTATATTTTATTTAAGTGATTAATATATTTTCAAATACACATTAATATTACTTAAGATACTACTTAAGATTTTACAATGGGATATTTTACTTGATCAAAATTGAATATTTTTCTAAGATAATTCAAATGTTTAAAACTATTTTAATGGTAAAAAAATTCATTTTTCAAAAGATTTGTATAATATATACATATATGTATAGTTGACATTAAATATTTTATTTAATATGGATATCAAAATATTTTATCTAATATGGGAATTAAAGCATTTCATAGACTATTTTTCTTATAAAATTTTATATTTTATTTAAGTTGTTAATATATTTTCAAATACATATTAATATTAATTTTTGGCAACCTCTGTTCTTATATCTTGCAAGTTATTTCAACAAGTAAAGTTGCCAAAATTTTGAGCAATACAAAGAACAAAAAACAAGGAATGTCATAATTTTTGGAGAAAAGAAAGATTTTTATTATAGAGGTTCAGATTGATTTTTTAACAAGATGAGAGTAGATGCTAACGCACAACCTTTGTGGGTTGAACATGAACCATCATTCCCATCATCTTCAAGCATAGATAATTCATATGAAGACTCGCTTCTTTTATAGAGGATTCAAACTAGGCTTTGGAGGAATCAGTCCGTGGGGTTCCCAGAAAGCTGGTAAGTCTTCTCCCTCATAATGAATTCATTTTTTCATTAATTTCCTTTCCATGTGATTTTATTTGTTAGGCATTTGTATATTCTGTATAAGATAGGAACCACTTCCAAGTTTCATTAATGACCAGACAGTAATATCAAGATAAATTTCAAAATTAGAATCTAAGTAATAGAGCCTCTTCCACATGTAGGCTTCTATCAAATTCATTCTCTATGCTAGAGCTCTTGCGGTGGGGGCACACACACACTCTTTCTGTATGTATGTATGCGCTAGACATTAGCACTAAATTTCACCAGCGTGTTAGGCAGTTGGTCTAAGCTAATGCAAATGGGCAAATAAACAATTTTCATGAATCCTTCATTGAAACAATTGTCTCTGGCTCTATCTTTTGCACCTTTGGGGCAAGTTTCTTCTTCTTGGGATTCCTTTGCATACTCATGAGCCTCTGAATCTTGCATTGAAGTTCACTCCCCGGTGGAGGTAGTGGTCATTGCTTTGGGCAGCAATGTTGTCAACATAGTTGAAAATTTCAATAGAGCTTTGAGCATGATGGGGAAAGCTGGTGTCTATATTACAAAGTACGCAAACTTATACACGACAATTTGCTCCACTTATAGATATAAGACTCAAAGTGGAGCAAACTGCATACATATGGCGTGTATATCCCTCTGATTAGTTACGAATAGTAGATGATGATAATAGAAATGCATTGCCCCACACGTATCTATAATTTATGGAAGGATATTACCGAGGAGATGCTCCTAGATAATGCATTCTCTTGCTCACAAGTCATTGTTAAATATTTTCTCCAATTTTGGGATTCGTTTTGTAGGTTCTTAAATTTTCTGATATGGTAGGTGGTGAAACATTCGATCGATCATTTTTTGGGTGTGCATATGGAGTTGTATAGGAGCACATTGTTAATGATGATGCATTATGATCAAAGGAGGTAAGCGTTCAAGATCCAAGCCTCATTTACAAATTCTGACTATAGACACGTTAATGATTCCTACAAAGACAAGAGAGATCTATGTAATCTCTTCTCTTTGTTTTCAATAGCAGAAGAAGAGTGACTCGTCAAGGAGGAAGGGGAAGCCCTATATTGGATTTCACACCATAATAAAGACAACAGTCAACAAATGATGAACACTAGGCTAGGGAACAATCATTCAAATTTTGTTGAGTGGTAGCCTTAATGCTTTGTGTGGTTTTGGTGTTGCTTAGAAAGTCGTGATATAAGAAGGCAATTAAGCAATCAAGAAAACTAGTGAAAAAATTTGCTTCGACCGACATATCATCATAATTACTTGTCAATGGAAAGCGTGTATCTCAAGCAATGAAATTAGGTTCACTTCATCTTCCACAATACGACTCATTTGGTTTAGAGGAGATAGAAGAAGCAACAAACAACTTTGATGTCTTCTTATGGGTGAAGGCTCCAAGATTTGTTAGAGTTTCAATTGAATATTATGAATTTTGGTCACAAAATCGTCTTGTTTTCTTCAGAGTATCAGTTTTTGGCAACCTCTGTCCTTATATCTTGCAATTTATTTCAACAAGTAAAGTTGCCAAAATTCTAAGCAATACAAAGAATAGAAAACAAGGAATGTCAAGTGCCCGAGGAAAGCATAATTTTTGGAGAAAGGGAAGAATTTTAATACAGAGATTCATATTGATAGATTAAATTATGGATATTGTGGGTGTAGTGGATGCAATGGGTTTGGCATCTAAAGCTATGGAAACTTGCAATGAAACTGGGTTCACTTCGTCTTCCACAATACCACTCATTTGCTTTAGAGGAGATAGAAGAAGCAACAAATGACTTTGATGTGTTCTTATGGGTGAAGGCTCCAAGATTTGTTAGAGTTTCAATTGAATATTATGAATTTTAGTCACAAAATCGTCTTGTTTTCTTCAGAGTATCAGTTTTTCGCAACCTCTGTCCTTATATCTTTCAAGTTATTTCAACAAGTAAACTTGCCAAAATTCTAAGCAATACAAAGAACCAAAAAAAAGAATGTCAAGTGCCTGAGGAAAGCATAATCTTTGGAGAAAGGAAAGATTTTTAATACAAAGATTCAGATTGATATATTAAATTATGGATATTGGGGGCGCAGTGGATGTGATGGGTTTGGCATCTAAAGTTATGGAAACTTGGGTGTTTTTTTAACAAGCTGACAGTAGATGCTAACAAACAACCTTTGTGGGTTGAAAGTGCGCCATTATTCCGATCATCTTCAAGCATAGATAATTCGGATGAGGACTCAAATAGAAATGTGCGTTTGAGATTTGGAATTCCATCAACAAATGGCACGTTATTGTACTTTGCAACAGAGGATGGATCACTTTTAGAGCTCTCATAATTGCATCATCTTAAGTGGATAATCCATGGTTGACATCATGGTGATATTGCAGGTATTGTTAATGTTGGGACCTTGCAATCATAGGTAATATGCATTGTGAGTACAATTGGAGAGTTGTATGAATTTGACATGAAGTTAAGGCCATCATGGAAGAAACATATTTAGGGTAAACCATGAACAAAAAATATTTCTTTGGTACCATCTAGAGGTTGTACTTTGCATAGTTTGGTTGGAGAAAGTTCAGGGTCACTTTTCTCCTTAGCAGGGATGGTCTGATGTTAGAGAGATAGTTATTCCAAAGAAAGTGGAAGTGGTTTATGCATATGACACCTAATTATGTTTCTTTTAGTGTGTTGGGGCCTGCTTTTATAAATGAAACATTTGGTGCAAAGACATTCTCAATACTTTTGACCACCAAAACAAGGTCAGCATATGACTACCAACTTACAAAATTATCAAGTGCAGTAAGGGGAGAAAGAACATCAGAGAAATGGATAAATCATGGATATCCATAAGATGCTAAAGTTCCAAGATTTATTCCTAGAGTCTTGCTTCAAGCTAGAAGGCCCTTATTTTTGCTTTGGATATGGTCAACTAGGGGCGCTTCATTTGTGAGGTATTTTTGGGGAATATGTTGGTTTGTATATGCATAACATTCTTTGAAGAAAAACATTAGCTAGCTATGAATGGTCGATAATTTATGCACCTGAAAGTGAAGAAGGGAATGCATGTTATTGCACATAAGCTCATGGACCCTTAAACTATATTGAAGGAGTGAGGGATGCACTAGATCAAGATTATGCAACTGATTCTGGTAGTTTATCAAAAACAAGAAGAAGAAGAGGACATAATTATTAGAACTCTAGTATTGGTTACAAAACACAAAATCATGATTTACAGTCTGAAATCAACGCAAAATTCCTAACAATTAACAATATTAGCACTCTTTTCTGCATTCATGCAATGCAGATAGAATATGGATGTGAATGATTTAATTTTGACATTTATTCTAATTTTTTTATTCCACTGGATTTTTCCAAATGTGTGATTTTCTTTTTGAGTAATGGATTAATGGAAAGCTTGAGTTTATGGTGCATACATATGGCGTGTATATCCCTCTGATTAGTTATGAACAATAGATGATGATGATAGCAATGCATTTCCCCACAACATATCTATAGTTTATGGAAGGATAATACCTAGGAGATGCTCCTAGATAATGCATTCACTTGCTCACGAGTTTTGTAGGTTCTTAAATTTTCTGATATGGTAGGTGGTGAAACATTCAATCCATCATTTCTTGGGTATGCATGTGGAGTTGTAGAGGAGCAAATTGTTGATGATGATGCATTATGATTAAAGGAAGTAAGGGTTCAAGAGTGGTTGGTAAAACTAGTTATGTTGTCTCCTAAGCATTTCATTCTCTTACCTTGCAGTGAGTATCTCTCCAATTTCTGGAGTGATTTTGTAGGTTCTTACACTTGTTAATATGGAATGGGGTGAAACATTTGATCCATCATTCCTTGGATATGGAGGTGACGTTGAAGAGGAGCACATTGTTGATTGATGTCATTTTGATCAATAGATCACATAGTCCCAGATTAGTAAAACTGGTTAATGTTGTAATTTTTTTTATGGAAAGAACAATTATCTTCTTGGGTTGTGCACCATTACTAGTGTTGTGCTAAAAAGAGATTTTAAAAATAGTGATGACTATATTCAATCAGGTAGTCTTGAATTGCCTAAGATCACTGGTCACATGTGTGATAAATTAGGTTTCCATAATATTATGAGGTGTGCTAATGATTACATGTTAGATGAGATGGAATGCTCTATGCACAACACCTTTATCCATTGTGAGGAGGACAATGGAATCTAATGTAGAAATATGAGCTTTTATAGAGTTTTTCTTTATTGGCTTGATTAAATTATTATCTTCTTAAATATTGATTTCTTCATTTATCTACAATTCCATTATTTAGTCGATATACTTGCTTTCTTGATAGATAATTGCTGATGGTGGTGTTGATGAAGCAACTTATGAGTGCATAGAGAACTTGGTAACCATATAGGTTCTAGGGGAATCTCTTTTGATCACACCAATTTGAGTGCATAGTCCTTGACTCTGAATGGTACTTTTGCAATTTTTTAGTTCTTTGATTCACAATCTCAATTTTGTTCAATATCTCTCTACCTCTATTTTATTTTTGAAATGAAGATTTTTGTTGGGAATGACGTCTTCTTGACAGGTTGTTGTTGGTGGTTATGTTAGAGTAACTTTATCGCTATACTTTGGGAACTTGGCAACCACTTTATATTCTAGGGAATCACTTGCTATTTAGAGTTTGAAGAATTTTTTTTTTTATCATTTCAAAGGTGTGTACATAAATACTTATTTTGCAGAATATTGGAATGTAGGTTCTTGTTGTGAATGTTGCAAAAGATGTCTTTATTAATTCTTATTTTCAATAACCATTTACATTTATACCTTAAGGGGTTTCCTTTACAACATCCTTTACAACATCTAGTGCAAATGCTAGTAGCCGGGGAATGAAGTGTTAAATTCGTTAATGGCATTTCAGTGTCTATTCAAATGAATGACCCGGGGTTTGGGTTTAGAAAGTAAATCGATCCTTCAAATGGGCTCTGTGCAATGAAGTGTTAGATTCGTTAATCGCATTTCATTGTCTATTCAAATGAATGACCCGGGATTTGGGTTTAGAAAGTAAATCGATCACTCAAATGGGCTCTGTGCAAAAAGCACTTGCATCACGCTTAAGGCTCAAACCCTTCTGTATAGTTTTGAGTGTTATCTGAAATTTACATTTGTGATTTAAAAACATCACATTCTATTCTTATGCTGTTCTAATTTATTTTCCTACATTCTACGGATTTGTCAGCCCAGACGTTCATGTCATTATTAAGCCTTGTATGTGTTCTGTAAAGTTGCATTCTGAGCAAATATCAAATTCGCATGGCTCAGTCTGTATATTCGTCATGGTCACTGGATCCTTGTCAACTATCCTCATGGGTCGAATCTCCTCATTTCCAACCCTCTGTCGCCTGCCAGAAACTTCCATCCATTATAAACCCACGTTCAATATCTTTAGGCTTCGCAGTCAGAAGAGGCTCTGAAGGAAGAAAAGCAATGGCTTCGTATGCAGGCATTCGTCGGGGTCGTGGAAGCTTGTCGATGGCAAAAGGGCTTGTAGCAGAGGAGGAAGAAACAAAGCATTCGTTAGAGGTAATGCTATTCTCATCCTTTATTGTGAACACAACGCCAACTCTACGAGAAGAAAAACCATGAAAACCCCATTGTCTTTCTCTCAACAACCTAACATGCTTGTTACAAAGGGTATACTGTGATATTTTGCACTTCAAGCCACCTATGTATATCATGAAGATCAGGTAGCTTTTTTGCGTATATAGAAGAGTTCTTCTATATATTGGCTACAACTTACATCTTTATGTCCCTTCTCATCAGTGTCTATTTGCATTGCCTTTCTGCACCAGCATGTTACAGAACTCAGTGTGCTACCATCCTTCTTGTTTAGTTACTGATATCGTTTTCACTGCTTCACACACAATTCGCATTATTTGGCTGCGGTTATTAGATAGAATGATGTCCCAAATATTGAGCTCGGAGCTGATAATTTGTTCTTGTCAATTGTCAGAAAAATACCTGGCTTTATAAAGACTCTGGGGACCTTGAGCTGTCTGAGTTGACGGCGATATCACCTCTAGACGGACGATATGCAAACAAAGTTAAGGAGTTGAGACCTATTTTAAGTGAATACGGTCTTATTAGGTATCGTGTTATTGTTGAGGTATTTCCACTCTTATTCAGGTTGTTCTATACTGCTTTTATACAACTCAAACCCTGTCTTATGTTCTTGCTTATGCCATATTCGTTATTATGTTTTCCTGCTTTCACCTGATATGTAAAGTTGTAGTGGGTCATGCAGTTGTTTAAAGGTGTTCTCTATATTTACTTAATGAATTGTCAGCCCATAGATAAATGCTGCTTTGCTTTGGACCTCTTAAAAGAGCTTGAAATTAGCTTTCATTATTAGCCAAAAAAGAGCTACAATTACAAGGCTATATTACATTAAAAGAAAGTGCTGCTAAAGGCAGGCTACCAGCGGTCATAACCATTAAAAAAGAGGTTATTACAATAACTGACAAAAAGTAGCACTTAAGCATCACAATTACAAAATCCACTCTAACACAATGCGCAGAGTCCATAAAATCATCATAAAATATAGCCATCTGGGTATCCAAACCTAAGAATGTAACAAAAATGTGTGGGTGAACACTGGTCACCCACTTGTTGGTTCGTATTGATCATGGTGGAGTCAAGGCTATCCAGTTTTTAGCTGGTCCCTAGGGGAGCAGGAGCTCCTATCCATTGATAATGATCATCTACTCTACCTAGCCACAGACTGAAATCGCCAGATTGACCATGAATGTTTGTCTTTGCGTGATGGTCCCCTTTAGAGGTGGCAGGGACTGTCATGAGTAGGTATCATCCTGCAGCTTGCCATGTTGGTCATGGCACAATCCTTTGTGATTTCTTTCCCGTCTAAATATCAAACCTTTTCCTTGTAGCACCGTGCTTATAGTGAATTGGCATTGCCCTAGTGTCTGATGATTGTTGATATTTCTAAATCTAACATATCAGAAATTCCTACTGCATTCTCTGGTTTATTTCACCTACTTGTTTATTCCTTGACAAGTTATTTAACCATATAAATACTGAAACTAAACACAAATGCAATCTCAACTCATATACAGATCATCAACTGAAATAATAAACAAACACACAAGGGACACCGTTATTTTTGGACAATCGTCCCTGGAGAAACCCAACTTGGGAGTACCGGTGCAACAATTGTAAGGGTTTTATTATTAAGCAACTTTCTTGAGTACAACTAGGGTGCCAAACTGGCTCACCCAACAGAGATATCTATTTGGTAGTAATACCTCTCTTCGGAAGCAGATATTCAGCAAGTCTGCTCCATGAAAATCTCTCCAATGCTTCTTTGAGGCTCAGCGTCAGCCCTCCTGGCCTCTGCGTCACTTTGAAACCCCTTGCGTCAACCTTTTGCTGCTCTGTGCTAGCTCTCTGGCCTTCTGCGTCACCCACGTAGGCCTTGCTAGCCTTTGCGCAGTTACTCTGGCCCTCTGCATGGCTCTTTTTGGCTCTGTATAGCCTCCTCAATCTCTGCGCTGGTCCTTTGACACTATCTCTGCCTCTCTGCTATGTACTCACTGCCCCTCGCTGCAACTCAAATCACTTGTTCGAATTTTCTTAGCAAACCCCGCTCCAAAAAATCAAACTGACTGATCAATCTTGATGTGTCTCGAACTGATCCTTAAGTCTCCTCTTATACTTTTTTTGTTGAGTCTTCAACGCCCAAGATTAAATGTCTAATCAATGGCTAAGATTAGATTTGGCTTGATCCATGTCTTTTAGAACATTCTCACCCAGTTTTATATTAATACCCATTAATATTTTAATTTTCCTAAGTCTAGACTTAGGAACTCCATTAAAAATATTAGTTATTTTAATATCTCTCTAACCAGGTGGAATTTCCCCAAACCATTTCTGGGTCTTGGAGATCTCATGTGTTTTAGCCTCTCCACCAATTTTCATGGCTAGAGCACATGCGATGCTACCTCAAATCAACACTCCCTCTTAGCGAGGGATGTGCTCTAGTAATGATTCACCATTGAGCATCACCCTGATCATCCGACACCGGTACCTGTGCTAATGCTTGGCTTGTTGCCCAACATCCTCTGCAGTGCTCCCTCTTGTACTGTTTCCCATGGCTCTGCCATTGCCACTGCCACTGCTACATCTGTACTGCAGCTCCCTCTGCATCCGTGCTGTTGTTGGTCCTTCCTCCCAACACTGCATCTGCATTGCAACTCTCTCCCATCATGCTGCATCGTGGTGCCCATAGCACTACCACTGCTACTGCTGCACTTCAACTCAGTTATTGAGATGTAAGTAACTGATCTACCCAACTACTGACATACTTGTCAGGTTAGAAGCCCCCTTATGCTGAAGCTACCTCTGCTGCTATCCTGTGCTCCCTCTGCTGCCTCTGCGCTGCTGTAACACCTCTATGCCTCTCACATTGCTGCAACCACCTCTGTGCCTTTCTGCACTGCTGCAACCATCTTTGTGCCTCTTGCATTGCTGCAACCCCCACTGCGCTGCTACAAACCACTGCACTCTAGCACTGCCTTGTCTCTCCATCCGCATCTTGCTTCTACCGACATCCGTCATCCTGCTACTGTCTCTTGGGGCTCCCGTAGCTGGATATGATCCAAGAGTTTGGGTACCTCAAGTATCCTGCCCCACATCTTCTGTAGTCCTCCTGACTACAACTCGATGTCTCCCCACCTCTTCTCTAGAGCTGCATGAGCACTCATGGCACAGTCGTCATCCGTCTCAATTTCTTTCTCCGCCTTAGCCGGAGCTACCTTGGAGTCAAAAGCCTCTCCCTTATTCTTCTTCCTGGGACATTGGGTTGCATAATGACCCAACTCCCCACAATGGAAGCATTTCACCTTGGAGATGTGCTTCTTCTTCCTCTTCCTCTGCTATCCCGCAGTTGCCAGAGCCGCACTCTCCTCCTCCTCTTTCTTGATTCGACCTCCTTTGTTGCTACTTCTTGCCTTGGTTACCTGTCTGATCTCTTCTTGGCAAAGAGCTGCCCACATCTCTTCCCATCCTGGAAGAGTAGCTCTGCCCAAAATGCTTTGGACAAATGTCTCCCAATCCTCGGAGACTACATTTAGGGCGGTCCTCACCATGAATGGCGTGGCCCCTATGGAAGAAAGTTGGCCTTGAATCTCTTGCAACCTTCTGAGGTATAGATCTACCTGCTCCCCCTTCTGCATCTGATAAGACCGTAGTTGATTCTCCAGTAGCATCTTCCTCTACACGGAAGTGCCTTGATACAATGTCGTCAAGGTATCCCACATCTCCTTTGCCATGTTCTTATCGACAATATGCTGTACTACATGATTCTTGACCCCATCAAGGATTATGCACTTTGCCTTGGCCATTGCATCCTCATACCTTTCATTATCAGCTGGGTCGACTGGGATAGCCACAGTTCTTAAGTCGAAGCCTTTGATGCGATGTCTATCTAGAACAGACATGATTCTGGCCTTTCAGATGACAAAGTTGGAGGCCCCATCCAACCTGTCCTGATCCCTCAGTCTATTCATTGCCATCTCCACTCTTATCCTCGACTTCCTCTGAGTCTCAACTTCCCTCCTGGAAGTTCTTTTTTAGATTCCCTCTGAGTCTCTACTTCCCTCCTGAAAGTTCTCTTTTAGACTCCCTTTGAGTCTCGATTTCCCTCCTGAAAATCTTCTCCTAGACTCCCTGAGTCTCGATATCCTTCTTGGAAATCCTCTTGCCAATAGTCGAATCGCTACTCTCCGATCTTCTTTGCACTTGCAACACAGATCTGGATTTCTTGGCTAGAAATCTGCCAAGGCAACGATCCTCTCTACCTTGGTTTTGTCCTGTTAGGTACTGTTTTGCTTCGACAACAACAACACCCCACCAGCTTCCCAATCCACAATCTGCCTACAGCTCCCTAGGCCCTGACAGCTGAAGAAACTGAGCCTCTTAGCTCTGCGCAATCCCGACAAGGCTGAATTGCACTTTTGGTCAACTGCGTCACTCCTACCTGGCTGAGTAGGATGATGTGGCTCTTCGTGAGCCTCTTCTGCTTCTCATTGCCACTGCGCTAGCCCTCTCTTTGGCTCAAAATTATGATGCAGGCCCTCTGCGTCACTCCTTCTTTGCTGCCTTTTGCTTAGGAACAACTCTGTCTCTTGGGACAGCTGTTTCTGCTGCAAATTTTCTAATTTTGCTGGTGCCATCAGTTCTCCTGTGATCTGCAACGCTCTGATACCATGTTGATATTTCTGAATTTAACACATCAGAAATTCCTACTACATTATCTGGTTTATTTCACCTACTTGTTTATTCCTTAACAAGTTATTTAACCATATAAATACTAAAAATAAACACAAATGCAGTCTCAACTCATATACAAATCATCAACTGAAATAATAGACAAACACACAAGGGACACCGTTATATTTGGACAATCGTCCCCAAAAAAACCCAACTTGGGAAAATCGATGCAGTAGTTCTCAGGGTTTTATTATTAAGCAACTTTTTTGAGTACAACTAGGGTGCCAAACTGGCTCACCCAACAAAGATATCTATCTGGTAGTAATACCTCTATTCGGAATTAGATATTCAGCAAGTCTGCTCCATGAAAATCTCTCCAACGCTTCTTTGAGGCTCAGCGTCAACGCTCCTGGCCTCTGTGTCACTCTGAAACCCCCTGCGTCAGCCTTCTGCTGCTCTGCGCTGGCTCTCTGGCCTTCTGCGTCACCCACGCAGGCCTTGCTAGCCTTTGCGCAGTCACTCTGGCCCTTTGCGTGGTTCCCGCTGGCTCTTCGTAGCCTCCTCAATCTCTGTGCTGGTCCTTCGGCACTATCTCTGCCTCTCTACTATGTACTCACCGCCCCTCGCTGCAACTCAAATCACTTGTTCGAATTTCTCAGCAAACCCCGCTCAAGAAAATCGAACTGACTGATCAATCTTGGTGTGTCTCCAACTGACCCTCAAGCCTCCTCTTATACTTTTTCTGTTGAGTCTTCAACGACCCAGATTAAATCTCTAATCAACAGCTAAGATTAGATTTGGCTTGATCCATGTCTTTTAGAACATTTTCGCCTAGTTTTATATTAATACCCATTAATATTTTAATTTTCCTAAGTTTAGACCTAGGAACTCCATTAAAAATATTAATTATTTTAATATCTCTCTAACCGGGTGGAATTTCCCCAAACCATTTCTGGGTCTTGGAGATCTCATGTGCTTTAGCCTCTTCACCAATTTTCATGGCTAGAGCACATTCGATGCTACCCCAAATCAACAATGATGTTGCAGAGATGCTCTAATTCCATGTCTAGTTCTGAATCTGCATGGCCTTATCTGACAAAATGGCAAAATACTTAATAAAAGAAAATGACTGTTGGCCATGATGATATCAATGAATATTATTGTATTCTATCTAGATATAACATGTCAATTCTTAATAGTTTCCATGCATTTTGGAAAGAAAATGAAATCCATAATCATCTCGTTAGACAACCTAAAGTAAATTGAGAGCGGTGATTCTCTTAGATGTTTAAAGGTCCTCTATCAAGTGCCATAGTATATGGGCTTTTGGAGATAAGTGGAAGAAATGAGGGAAGGTTTCCTCCTAATTGCAGAACGTATAGGCAGGAGAAACAATTTTCATTTTAATTGAAATCCTATGGTCGAGACTTGCAATATGAGAGACTAGGCAAATAAGGATTTTTTGGATTCAACTGGACCTTTCCAGTATTATTTTTCTGCTCAACCAAGTAGTCAATTTATAATTGTACTCCATTTTCATTTAGCTTGTCCTTAAATTCATTTGACACAACTATTTTTAGATTTCCTGATTGATATTTGCACTTATCTTGGCCCACTCAATCTAATCCAATAGGTAGCCGAAATGATGATGTCATAGTGATGTGAGGCCATTGGGGGGCCATGTTGAGTTCTCTAAGTGCTAAGATGAGAGAGAGGGCTTCATAAATGATGCATAAGGGGATGACCCCTTGATGTCCATAGAAGTCATCATGTGGTGCTCCAAAGTGGATTTGGGCACAAACACTGGTCTCATGGGTTTGCTGATGAAGGATAAGCCTGTAGACTGCTCCAGGTGAGGGTACTGATGATGGTGGTTGCCCTCCCATGTCTCAAGGATGAGACAAATCTCCTCTGGGCCTTGGATCAATTGCCAAATTGTGTGTACATTGCTAAGCTGGCTGGGATAATGCTAGTCCAAGTGCATGATCTCGTGAATAATGGGGGGCAATGAACAAGCTGTTGAGAGTGCTCGTGAGATGAAATAACACTCTATCACATGATGGGGTCCCATGGCTCTCAACACATCCCCTGCAAGTGTCAATATGATCCTTTGGTGGGCTTGGGCCCCAGTTAAGGTGCCCATCCCTAGTTAAATAATTGGTAGAGTGTTTCTCCAACACATACCCCAAAGCTAGAGTGGGGCTTGATGGTAAGGTCTTCGGTGAGTCCAAGTGTTATCAACTCTATGTAAAATGTGGTACTAGATCATCTGTCAAGTGTTGCAGAATTTTATTGTCTAGAGGTTATTTTTTAATTGTTAAATTTCCCCTTCTGATGGGATGTCTATGTAATATTTGATGTAAAAGGTGTTGTCTATAGAAGTTATAGGAGGTATGAATACTTAATTTTACACCTTAACTCCTAAAATTACTACCTAGACACACTTTGAGGGTGGAAAATATTTATAAACCCCTTTGGAGTCATTTGTTTTATTTTTCGGCCAAAAATGCCAAAATAATTAACCGGAAAATTGTCAAAAGATAAAAATGAGAAAACTAAATTCTCTCCAAGTGGAAAAATTATTAAAAATTGATGAGGACCTTTCCAAAAAGGAATCAAGTCAAAAAATGAGAAAAGTTGCATTTTCAAGGCAGAAAAATCCAACTCAAAAATTCATTGGGTTAGAAAGAAAACATTTTCTCAAGGAAATTGATTTTTTTGGTCCACGTGGTTATTTTGAATGAGAGAATTTCGAGAAATTAATCTTTGAAGTTTTTTGAATCAAGGCCGTGGGGTTTCTTGAGGTCTGGTGCAAGTCGTTCATCACTGAAGCTTGTCATTCATTGTCTTGTGCCTTCCTTTTTGGTATTTGATCACTTTAGGAGTGATTGTTGTTGTATAGGTTGCTAATATTCTTTGTAATCTCCTCAAGGTGTTGGAAGATCCTTTCTAATTGTCTAAGAGGCTTCTTCTTCATTGTAAGTTAATAATAAAATTGATCTTCTTGCTTGAAGGGAGCTTGGGATTCAATCCCATGGTACCCCCCTCCTTATTTAAATTGGAGGAGCCATCATCTTTTTAGTTAGTTGCTCTTGTTTTGGTACTAACCCTTTTCTCTTGCTCTCATATTGATTAGATAGAATTTCATTGATATCATAGGTTAGATCTAGTCTTTGAGTTGCATCTTCTCATTTTATTTTGTTAGCAATCTCATTTGCCATTATCTATTTGTGCTTACATCATGTAAATTTTCACTTGTTTCCATTGTCATATCATATAAGTGAAGAACATCCTAATAAGCACTATAACTAAAGGCACTTGATATTGTTATCACTATTTCATTGAGAAATTCTTAAAAGTGCTTCATTGGTTTACTATTGGAATCTTTAATCTTGTGCTCTAAGGGATATTTCATGACCTTGGATATAAATTTATAAGTGATTTAACATCTCTCACATTGAAGCATATTGCAATCACTGTAGCTCTTTTGAAACTATCTAATCTTATCGTCATTGTCATTAAATGCATTATCATCTTAGATCTAGTTTTTGCATTCCTAAAATTTACCTCCAAACATAAGCTTGGTTGATAGACGGTTAGGACCACCTTCTTCACATCCAATTTGAGAAGCTTGACCTTTGCTCAACGGTTAAAACGGGTGACCTTGCGGCTTCCTTGTGGGAAATCCCTTGTAGGAAGCTGGAATGGAGACACTTTGGTCATTAGAACTCTTGGGTAGGTATCGTTAATGAGGCCTTAGCCTCTTTGCCTAATAGTTCTTTCTACAGACGAGGAGAAGGCCTTCACCTTTAGTATAACCATATAATTAAAATTAACCAAGATCTTGCATTTCACATAGATAGATCTTGCATTCATTGCATTCATTTTGCATTTCAATTGATCATTATAATTGGAATTGTGAGTTCAATCTATAATTGCAAGTTTTACATTATTGTAATTGTCATTTCAAGCTTATTTCCATTTGAATATGTTAATTTTAGGCAACAATGGTATGTTCTATGCTTTAGAGCAGTTTTACTTCAATTTCTTTACTAGTCTAGTATCAATATTCATATTAGCAATCACATCAACATGATATTAAAATGCAGATAGAACATAAACATAAAAGGTAGAAGACAAGCCAAGACAAGAGGACACAAGATGTGGCACCAGCGAGGGACAAACCCCAACGTGGGGAAACCCTTGATCAATTCTTCTTATATTCTTCAATAATTCAACAGAGAGAGAGATAGTACAAATATACAATTCTGTAATTTTATAACAGCAACTGTAAAACCCTAACCAACAAGTCAAAGTTGGTCAAACATGTCAGATTTGACCTCTAGACAACCCCGGTCAACGCTTAGTCAACTTAGCCTCCAACAACAAGAAAAGTCAACCCAAAACAGTCCGAAAATACAGTCGAACTTCAGTCAACTGCAGTTAGCCCTAGCACAATCAACGCAGGGTCAAGGAGGGGTCCAGAAGGCTGTCTAGCGGCCTGCCTAGGAGAGGTAGCCTAACCTAATCGGCACTCAAGGAGAGATAACACAGACCAAAAACCCTCCTACAGCTTCGGTCAAACCTAGTCAATGCTACCCTAACAGAAAATAGACTTTGTCCTTCAACACGTTTGAGAGATGCTGCTCCTTTGTGCGTATTGAATCAAGTGAGGAGAGAGAAGGATGTGAGATGAGATGGTGAAATGAAACCATGAGGTCTCCTCCTTTTATAGCAACGTTGAGGTTAAGTTGGGGTGAAAAATAACTAATTTGTTTGCTGGACGACCTTGACAAATTGTCAAGAATATAAATAAATTCATTCTCCATATATACATGTCGGAATGGGATGATCTTTAGATGAATCCTACACCTCTCGGAGAGAGGAATCCGAGAAAAATATCAGCTGTCCCAAATAAGGTGACCCACATGGAGTTTGGCCCTAGTTGCCAATTTTAACACTCCCTCTCAACCAGGGAGAACTCCATCTGCTAATCCATCTGTCTATTGGTACTATCTCGATTCTCTACCATCAATGCACTGCTCTGCTCTACTCTGTTGAACTATGAAGAAGAAGAAGTGATCGAGAATGTATCATACCATTCTCTACTGACTCGAAGTCAGTTCCAGATAAAGGAGAGTGTCACATACCACTCTTACTGACCCAAAGTCAATTCCAATAAAGAATGTGTCATACCACTCTTACTGACCCGAAGTCGGTTCCAATTGATCCCAGATCAATATTATCCTAGCATAGGGAGTACGATAGTACTTAATGTGTCCATAGGTAATACTATGGTCCCTATCCTCATTTCCCTACTCATTGGCCAGATGAGAGGTACTTCCCATGAGTCCCAGATTGCATGGGTAGGATGTCTCAGTAGGAGAAGGATGAACCACTCATCTTGCCTACATGTCGCCATGGGGTATCATAGGGGAAGGTTGAACCACTCAACATGTACATAGCAAACCACTAGGGGAGGGCTGAACCACTCACCCTATGGTTGCTCATCGCTCCAAGAAGTACCCCAAGCCCCTCGGAGCTCCCAAAGCTCAATGTACATAATACATATCATACAGGACCCTCATAAGAGGGTCTCTCTAGACTCCTAGTTGTTCTCGTAAAGTCAAGAATTTGACCTTTCCCAGGGGCTTCGTCAGAATGTTGGTGACCTACTCATCAGTCCTAATATGATGGAGCCTTATTGCTCCTTGTTGTACCATATCCTGGATAAAGTGGTACTTGATATCGATGTGCTTGGAGCGATCATGAAATACAGGATTCTCTGATAATTGGATCCCACTTTGGTTGTCGCAGAGGATTGCTATAGTATCCAACATATGTCCAACCAGGTCACTAAAGAGCTTCCTCAACCAGACAGCTTCACAGCAGGCCATACTAGCAGCTATGTATTCGGCCTCGGCGGTGCTCAAGGCAACCGATTTCTGCTTCCTGCTCATCCAGGATATGGAAGCAGAACCCAAAGAAAAACAACATCCATAAGTGCTCTTGCGATCCACCACACTGCTAGCCCAATCAACATCAGAATAACCATGCAGCCTCACATCTCCAACAATGTATCTCAGTCCATGAGTGATTGTGCCTCGAAGATATCTTAGAAGATTCTTGGCACCAATGCAATTTATATGATGAGGCTCAACCATATGTTGGCTCAATGTGTTAATTGCAAAACATATGTTCGGACGGAAGTTCACCAAGAACATCAGTGTTCCTATGAGTTGACGATACTCAGAAGCATTTCCCAATTCAGGTCCAACAACACTACCACATAACTTCTTAAAGTTAAGTTCCATCGAAGTAATCACAAGCTTGCAATCCACCATCCCAAATCTTTCCAATATCTTCACAACATGTTTTCCTTGAGAGAGGAAAATTTCATCTGGCTTTTGCCAGACCTCCAATGCTAGGAAATAGTGTATCGGTCCTAGGCCCTTCATCTCAAATTTAGAAGCCAACTCCCTCTTACATTTGTGAATGAGAGGGTCTGCACCTGTCAGAAAGAGGTCGTCCACATAAAGTACCAGAATGAGAGGTTTATCATTTTCAATCTTAAAGTAAAGGTTCGGATCGGCTTCACTTCTAGTGAATCCCAACTTCATCAGATAGCTATCGATCCTCTTATACCAAGCCCGAGGGGCTTGCTTCAATCCATAGAGAGATTTCTTCAACCTTCATACATGAGATTCTCAATCATGAACCTCAAACCCCTCGTGTTGTTCCACATAGACTTCCTCTTTGATTGAACCATGCAAGAAAGCAGTCTTGACATCCATCTGATGTAGGTTCCATCTGTGTGAAGCAGCAAGGGCTATGATTGAGCGGATGGTGGTATATCGGGCAACAGGTGCAAATATCTTATCATATTCTACACCTTCCTTTTGAGAGAAGACTCAAGCAACAAAGCGAGCCTTGAACTTTTCTGCACTCCCATAAGCTCCATGCTTGATTTTGTAAAGCCATTTAGATGTGACAACCGATTTGTCTTGGGGTCTAGGGACCACATCCCATACATCATTCTTCATAATTGACCTGTATTCTTCATTCATAGCATCCTTCCATGCTTGATGCTTCATGGCTTCTTTGAATGATGAAGGCTCATTTTGAATGATAGTGCTCATGGTAGTCAAATATCCTTGATACATGTGTGATTTCTTGCTTTCACGAAAAGTCCCCCTTGGTGCAATGTGTCTCTCGGCGTCTTCGAGAGTCTCCGTAAGCCATGAGGGTCTTCTTTTGGAGGAGGGCTCATGAGGAGGAGGATCAATAGGATCCATAGGTTTATCAACATTAGACATCATTTCATCTTCTTTTGCACCTTGATTTCTGGTGTCAGCTTCTTTGTCCTTCCTTAGGATAGGAAGGTTGTTAATCTTCCTGAGGACCATATCTTCGTCGAAGGTGACATCATGACTTATCTCAACATCCTTTTGACTAGCCACATAAATTCTATACCCTTAGAATTTTCACTATAGCCCACAAAGATTCCTTTCTTCCTAGATGCACCCAATTTGCTTCTTTTCTCTCTCGGCGCATGAGAATATACGGGACTTCCAAAAATTCTAAAATTAGAGACATCGAGTTTCTTACCAGTGAACATTTCTTCGGGAGTCTTGGAGTCTAATGCTTGATGAGGGCATCGATTTTGAACATACATGACGGTATTTGCAGCTTCAGCCCATAGGAGCTTCGGAAGGCCTTGATCATAAAGCATGGCACAAACTACTTATACAATAGAGCGATTCTTCCTTTCAGCCACACCATTATGCTCAGGAGTGTATGGTGTTGTAGTTTCCCTCTTAATGCCAACTTTTCTGCAATAATCTTGGAATTCATTGGATTCGTACCCGATCCTATTATCAGTCCTCAATATCTTGATCTTCTTCTTGAATTGGTTTGCGATCAAGGCTTTGAAGTGACGGAACTAGGTGAACACTTCATCCTTCTTTTTCAAGAAGTAGATCCAAGTCTTGCGAGAATAATCATCTGTAAAAGTGAGATAATATAGATATCCTCCCAAAGAGTTTACCGACATCATAACATATATGTCGGAGTGGACCAATTGGAATATATCTGAAGTCTTGCTATTACTTGAGGGGATTGGTCCCCTTTTAAGTTTCCTTCGGCACATCCCAGACATACACTGTCATGCTCTACTTTGAACTCGAGCATACCTGTCACCATCTGTCTTACATTGGGTAGGGCCTTATAATGAAGATGGGCAAACCTCCGGTGCCATAGTTCATATTCTAGAGATGTGTCCCAAGACATGGCTCCTAATGGGCTTCCTCCAACTTGATACAACGTGTCAACCCTGAACCCAAGAGTAAAAACATCTTTAAAATTTCTTTTCCAAACACGTACCTTTCCATCAATGAATGCCACCTTGAATCCTTTGTCCTCCATGGCTGAAATGGACACCAGGTTCTTCTTGAGATCAAGTACATATAGTACTTCTTGCAAATGAATAGTGTTACCTTGATTCAATTGAAGGGTAATATTCCCTACACCCTTTACAGGATAGGTGGCATTGTCTCCAAGAATAATCTCCAAGTTTGTCTCCTTCTCTATCAAATTAGAGAGAGCTTCCTTGTATCCGGTGAAGTGCCTTGAGGCACCACTATCAATAAGCCAATTCCCCAAAGTGTCTGGAGGAGAGGTAGTGGAGAGGGCCGATATAAGATAATACTTATTTTGCTTATTGTTAACAACATTTTATTCTTCATACCTGGAGTTCCTTGCTCTCTTGGAGTGTTGAACCTTTCTATGATTTCCCACATTCCTTTTTCCCTTGCCATTGAACCTGCCATTCCTTTGATTGTTGTTGTTGAAGTTGCCCCTGGAGTGATTGTGATCATCATCATGTGATGTGTCCTTTCTATTTGGACACTCCCTCGCATAATGGCCAAATTTATTGCAAACAAAGCATTTTCCCTTCCTTCCACCCTTAGATCTGGGCTTACCTTTGAAATGTCCTTTAGACCCAGAATTATTTCTCCTTTTGGCATGAGCGGGGAAAGCAGTTGGGTTGCCTCTATTTGAAGGCATTTCTTGCTCCACCATTCTTGTTTCTTCTTGAATGCATCTCGACACCAATTCTTCAAACCTTGGAATTTGATCATTGTTGAGGACGGTGGTTGTAAATACATACCACTCAGGTGGGAGTCCTCCAAGGGTGGTGAGAGTAAGTTCCCTGTCTGGAATGACTTCTCCAATCTTCTTGGTCTCTGTGATTCTTAAGAAGTAGGATTGAATATCCTTGTCCTTGCCCTTCTTAATATCCTTCAACTTGTTTTTGAGGAACAAAACTTGATTTGCATCACTAACCTTGAACATGCTTACCATCATGTCATAGATCTCCTTGGATGTGTTTAAATCGGAAATGTAGGCCACCAGACGCTTGTCAATAGAATCTTTGATAATCTTCTTTACTTTGACTTCACCATGTTAATTTTAGGCAACAATGGTATGTTCTATGCTTTAGAGCAATTTTACTTCAATTTCTTTATTAGCCCAGTATCAATATTTAGACTAGCAATCACATCAACATGATAGTAAAATGCAGATAGATCATAAACATAAATAGTAGAAGACAAGCCAAGACAACAGGACACAAGATGTGGCATCAGCGAGGGACAACCCCAATGTGGGGAAACCCTTGATCAATTCTTCTTATATTCTTCAATAATTCAACAAAGAGAGAGAGAGATAGTACAAATATACAATTCTGTGATTTTATGACAACAACTGCAAAACCCTAACCAACAAAGTCAAAGCTGGTCAAACAGGTCATATTTGACCTCTAGACAACCTCGATCAACGCTCAGTCAAGTCGGCCTCCAACAACAAGAAAAGTCAACCCAAAACAGTCCAAAAATACAGTCAAACTTCAGTGAATTGTTTTCAGCCCTAGCACAGTCAATGTTGGTCAACGCAGGGTCAAGGAGGGGTCCAAAAGGCTATCCAGAACTGTGGCCTGCCTAGGAGAGGCAGGCTAACCCATTCCACACTCAAGGAGAGATAACGCTTTCCAAAACGCAGTCCAAAAACCCTCCTGCAGCTTTAGTCTAACCCAGTCAACGCTGCCCTAACAGAAAACAGACTTCGTCCTTCCACACGTGTAAGAGATGCTGCTCCTTTATGCATACCCAGTCAAGTGAGGAGAGAGAAGGATGTGAGATGAGATGGTGAAATGAAGCCATGGGGTCTCCTCCTTCTATAGCAACATTGAGGTTAAGTTGGGGGTGAAAAATAACTAATTTGCTTGCTGTCTGACCTTGACAAATTGTCAAAAATATAAATAAATTCATATCTCCATATATACATGTCGAAATTGGATGATCTTTAGATGAATCCTACACCTCTCGGAGAGAGGAATCCAAGAAAAATATTGGCTGTCCCAAATAAGGTGACCCACATGGAGTTTGGCGCTAGTTGCCAATTTTAACAGAATATCATCTCTACTTTATAGCACATGTCTCTTTTCTTGGAATTGTTATGTAATTGTTTATTATCTGATTATCTTGATCTATTGTTTTCTTGTACTAACATCTTCTTGCAACATTGCTTATCTTGTAGCTTGAAATATCATTTACTATAGTGCAGGTACTTTAAATTGGCTTGAGCATTGTTATTAAGGCACTGGTCTCTTATTGTTGCATCTTGAATGTCATATTGATCTAATTAGATGTATCTTACCTCACGTTGCTCAAATATAATAACCTAACTTGCCATCTAATTTTAATTCAAGTTACTAAGAGAAGTGATTGCCTTGCCCTTAGATCTCCTAGACTTGTTGTTTCAACAAGTTTCCCCTTAGTTTTTTTGTCATTAGGGACTACCCCCCTTAGCTTTTCTAGGAGAGAGCTTAAACGGAGTGAGTAGGGAATAGGTGACAACCCCTACTCTGAGCGTTGTGCCATAAAGACTATACCTTGTGGGGTTGGAAACTTTTCCCATGCTAACGTGTACATCTTAGGCGACAACACCTCCCTAGGCAAGAGTGGCTAATAAACAACCCTATTAGGTGTTCCCAACCCCTAAAGGGATTGAGATGTCCAAGGTACATGCTTCAAGTGGTAGGGGTCATGTGGATGATGATGAGGTAGATTGGGACACAGGGGTCTTAGGGCCAAATGCCATGGGTTTAGGGGTGGTAATGATGAGGGATGTCCACACATTTTGTTGTATAGATGTAGGAGGGAGAAATCGTGGTACATGAGTTACCTCGACATTTGTTTTTCCACCCTTCTTCATTTGTCTTTTTCCTTTTCTTGATTTTTCTTTATTATCAATGCTCGGAGCTCCAGGAGATGAGACCATGCTGTGTATAATATAAGCAATTATTACCCCATTAAGGTGGGGTAGTTCATCTTCCTCTAAGGGTTGGACGTGAATAGGTTCCTTAATGATGTGGGGGCACTCATGGGGCACTAGGACCTCGGGTGATGGCCATAATGAAGGGGTAGAGTTCATGTTTGGCTTTTGCCCACACGCTAATATAATGTCCCAACCCTCTTTTGCTTTTTGTGATATTATTTTCTTTTCTATGTGGCCATGATATGCTTTTAATCTTTGTTGAGAAATCAATCTTGGTAGAAATTAGGGTTTTAATTACTCTTTTCTTGATAATTACTTGTGATTATATGCTGGCCTTTAATTCTTTATTAGTTCTTCTTTCATCAAGCAATTACTAATTTTTAAATGTATGAAGATCACAAGAACAAAAGATACAAAGTATAGGCTTTCAGCTAGGGCAAAACTCCTCTCCTAGGGGAAAACCCAGTCAAACTCTTCTTCTTCTTCTTATAGAATCAAGCCAAAATAATACATCCAAGACCCCAAGAACAAGACCAAGACTTCCACCAAACACCAAGTCAACCCTCCAAATTTTCTCCTTTAAAAGAGTCAAGGTCTTCCCAAGTCAACAAAGGTCAAAGTGTCTTTCTTCTGCAACTTTCAAGGTTTTGGCCTATAACTTCAGTCTTGCAACTCTCGACTTGCACCCTCTGTTTGTAGCAGCAGTAGAAACCCTATAAAATCTCGTACGTGTGAGCCGAGCTAGGTTAAGAGATAGTCTTTTTCTCCTTCGCTTGCGTTCTCTTCCTTCTTTCCTTTGCTTGTCTTTTTCTTTTGATTTAGGAGCAAATAGAACTTGCTTCTCAATGGTGTCCAAATAGGTCGAAGTCACTTCCTATTTATACCTTCTCCAAGGGTTGAATGGGCCTCTTCTAGGCCGACTTCGCTGACAGGGTCGACTTGGTCTTGGGAGTCCAAAATTTACACTTTAATCTCAAAAATAATATTCTTTTCTTGATACAATTTGCCCATAAGGGTCTTATACATGTGACAAATACTCAAATGACTCAATAAACCCTAGAAGCATGAAGAACATGCTTGACCTAGATGATAAATAAAAAGAGCATGAAATCCATGCATAAAAAAATAATTTTCTTTTCCTTCTTTTTCACTTTTACAATAAATATATAATGATATAAGTACAATAACAGTGATGAAGGTTGAGCGTAGTAACATTTTTCAACACTTCCTCTTAATTAGGGAGGTATTCATAATTGTACAAATGGTACAAGGATGACCTCAAGTTGAAATGTTCTAAGAAGAGCATCACAATCAACATGTACAATGCCAGGGATCTAGATACCATCTAGGCTAACTGCCAAGGTATCAACCCATCAAGGGATCTAGGTACCATCTAGGCTACCTTCCAAGGTATCAACCCTAGGTATCAGGCTAACGGCCGAGATACCAACTTAACTAGGGATCAAGTTATCATCTAGACTAATTGCGGAGATACCAACCTAACAGGGATCTAGGTATCATCTAGGCTATCTGCCAAGATACCAACCCTAGGTATCATCTAGGCTACTTGCCAAGATACCAACCCAACCAAGGATCTAGGTATCATCTAGGCTATCTGCCAAAATACCAACCCTAGGTATCATCTAGGCTACCTACCAAGATACCAACCCAACCAGGGATCTAGGTATCATCTAGGCTACTTGCCAAGATACCAACCCTAGGTATCATCTAGGCTACCAGTTAAGATACCAACTCAACTAAGGATCTAGGTATCATCTAGGCTACCTGCCAAGATACCAACCGTAATAGGGATCTAGGTATCATCTAGGCTATCTGCCAATTTACCAACCCTAGGTATTATCTAGGCTATCTGCCAATTTACCAACCCTAGGTATTATCTAGGCTACCTGCCAAGATACCAACCCAACCAGGGATCTAGGTATCATCTAAGCTATTTGCCAAGATACCAACCCTAGGTATCATCTAGGCTACTCACTGAGATACCAACCCAACCAGGGATCAATAGGATCTGTACTAGACATACTTTCTGCTTCCCATGTCATGAGCTCTTTTAATGCTTCTATCACGATGCTTCTTTCTAATTTGATGCATCCTATCTTATTTACATTGCTTCCTATCTATAACTTACAAGTGAAAGGAACCTTCTACTGAAGAAGATCATCATCTTCCTTCTTACGCTTCTTTGTCTCAGGTTCTTTCATTTCCTCAGTAGAATAGTCTTCTTCCCTGTCCCTCTTATGATTAGGACAATCTTTTCTATAGTGCCCAAGATTTTGACAACCATAGCATCTTTCCTTAGCCATGTTCTTCCTTTTCTTCTTTGGAGTACCGAACTTTCCTTTTCGTCTTGACTCTAATTGTTTCCCTCTATCTGATCTTTCGTTACTTTCTTTCTTTATCCCGTCTTCCTCTGCCTTGCAAAGAGACCATAATTTGATGAATAGGATAGCTTCCTCTTCCCTAGTAGAAACGAGGTTACCTTGTTCATCAGTTAATGCATTTAGAATAACAAAGATTATGTTGTTATCAAATACCGTCTCTCCTAGATCCTGTAATTGACCCTTTATTTGAGATACCTTTGAGAGACATGACGATATGCATTCATCTTTTGACACCTTCAATTTATGTAGATTAGATCTAAGTGATATGGTCTTTTCTATCGTGCTACTAGAGAAAAGTTCTCCCAGCTTATCATATATTTCTTTAGATGTCTCCAGCTTGGCTACATAGGAAATGAGTGGATCTTTGATAGACTCCTTAAGAATCTTTTGAGCCTTGAGATCCCTTTCCATGTATTCAGATAATGCTTGTTCTTCGGATGGCTTGGAAACCTTCCCATGGACATGATCAATGACTTCATTTACTTCGAGGACAATGTCTATCCTTCTCTTCCATACAAGGAAGTTTGATATCCCAACCAACTTTTGGTTCTCCTTGACACATGAAGTCATTTTTACTAGATTGTATTATAATAAAAGGTACTCACTTGTGAAGATCGAATCTTCAACTTGATGATGAACTTGCTGCTTCTTTCTTCAAATCTTCGGTGAGGGAGCACTGCCTTCTATGAGATCTTTGCTTCAATAGAGAGAGGATTGCCTTTCTATCTAATCTTCCTTAGATTTGAAGAGCTTCCATTTCCTTGGTGATGTATGATTTCTGGAGTGCTTCTAGGGTTTTAGTCTTTCTTCGTGCTTCCTTCATGAAGATAATTTCAAGACTCTTGATTGGAGTATTCTTTGATCTAGGGTTTCGGATTGATGTAGATTTAGATCTCTTGCTTGGTGTTCTTTGACTTGCTTTGATCCTTCTTTGAAGTTTGATTCTCGTGTGTTTATTTGCTTTGATTGCCCCTTCTTGTCTTCAGCACCTAAGCTTTGATACCATGTTGAGAAATCTAGGGCATTTAAAGTTAACAATTTCTCTTCTTGATAATTGCTTGTGATGTACTTTTACTTCTTAACTTATAGTCTTCTCTTTGTTAGCTTATTAGTGTGTTCTTCTCTTCAAGACAATTACCAATATGTATAATGAAAGGCAAGTAACACAGTGTGTAGGCTTCTCAGCCAGGGCCAAAACTTCTCACCTCTTGAGAGGAAAACCCGATCAAAATTCTTCTTCTTGATCTTCAATTGATAAGTACCAAGACCATGACAAACCCTTAACTCTAGTATCCTCTCAAGAACCTTGTCACTAACCTTGATGTTCTGCCTCTTCCTTTCTTTGCCTTCCTTCTTGATCTTGAACTGCTCTCCTTGGCTCTTTCTAGAGAACCTCGGTCTCTATCCTTCTCGATCCTTCTCACTACTTATTCTCGACTTCCCCTAGAGAATCTCGATCTCTAGGTCTTTACTGATTTCTTGTAGAGAAACTTGGTCTCTAGATATCTACTTTGACCTTCCCAGAAGAATCCTTCTTTGCTGACCCAGAAGAAACCCTTCTTTGTACTGCCCAGAAGATACCCTTCTTCGCACTGCCCCCAAAATACCCTTCTTTGCACTACCCTAGAAGAAAGTCTTTTCATTGGTCCAAAAGAAGCCCTAACTTCTCATTCCCCAGAAGAAATTCCTTCGTATTACCCCAGAAGAAACCTTATCTTTGCTCTATCTTCTTCGCACTTCTATTTTGTACTTCTCTTGACCCTTTCTTCGTACGTCTGCCTCTCTGAATTCAAGTCGATTTGCTTGATCGAATTGTACTACTCCAAGTGAGGTCGAGTAGGCTATCTATACACTTCTTCTCATGTCCATTAGGCCGACATGACTATGGGAGGTAGGCCGACTTGTTCTAGAGAGTTCCTTCATCGTTTGTAGGCCGATTTGAAGAGGATAGATGACAAGGTCTTGGAGGATACTTTACATAGACAATATTGACCTTTTACAAAGTGTAACATGATTTCATTACATGACAATGAAAACATTTTATGACTAGATGACAAATAAATCCTAAAGACTTTCAATGGGAGTCTTGACTCAAAAACAAAATCCCTTGCTCATGAAACCCATGAAGCAAGTCAATAAAAATAATTTTATTTTTCTTATTTACAATACATAAAATCATAATTACATGTCATTATCAAGATTGAACCTAGTTACACTTTTCAACACTTCGTTTGCCTTTTGCCTTTTCTTGATTTTTCTTTATTATTACTGCTAGGCTCTCTAGGAGATGAGAGCATGCTATGCATGGTAGAAGCAATTATTACCCCCTTAAGGTGGGTAGTTCATTGTCCCCCAGGGGTTGGGACATGCATGGGTTCCTTAATGATGTGGGGGCATTCATGGGGCCCTGGGAACTAGGGTGATGACTATAATGAAGGGATAGAGCTCATGTTTGGCTTTTGCCCACATGCTAATATAATGTCACGACCATCTTTTGCATTTTGTAATATTTTTTTTTTAATTTGTGGCCATGATATGTTTTTATCTTTTCTTTAGTTTCATCAACCTCTGGGGCAACATTCTAGGCCTGACCCAAACATGTGGACAAGGGGAGGGGGTGTACCAAAGCCTTGTAGATCCAAAGAGGGAAGATGATGAAATAGGGCTTGTAATGTGTAGAGGGTAGTGAAAAATGTGAAATGGGAAAATGGGATCGCGCTACCAAAATTGGGGTTTCTCAAATAGTGCCCATCTTGAAGCTATAAGCCAATAGGGGAGATCCCACAGGACTAGGATTGAGGATTAGCCCCCCATTTAAGATGAGAGAACAAGACTACAGTCAAAACCCCTCCTTCTTCCAAGTCATCCCATAATCCATACCCAATGTGCCCAAGGAAAAACAAGCATAAGCACCCGATTGCACAATGAAAAACTACCTTTAGGATTGGATGGTCCACCTTCAAACATATGCTCTCAATAGATGGGCAAGGGGATGTATGATTGTACAGGGAGCGGGGATCAACTGGCATAATGTATCGACTACACTGGTGGCTGTCAGGGGCAGCTGGCTACTGGCTGAGGACAAATCTGGGAGAATAATTCTCCTATGGGGTCACCCACTTGTGGTGGGTAACATGGCCGACCTGGACTTGAAAATAAGAAATTTCTTTTTGAAAAGTCACAACTATTCCTTGAGCCGACCTGAACCATTATCTAGATTCAAACCGACCTGTACAAGGAGGATTAGGATTCTCTTAATAATTTTTTTTGTCTTACATGAAATCTTCTTTCAAGGCTGATTGGACACATTGATATAGGTCAACTTAAATTATAATTTTGACCTTCTTCTAGGGTAGAAATGAAGTGTTGAGGTCATACACTTTTGGGGTAAAGGTGCTGGTGCAAAAATCCATCCTTGGGGCATCAAACTTCAAAAATCAATCTCTCTCCAACCAGGAGGACCCACAAGGTGTGTCACCTATCAAACTGAATGACATGACAGGGACTACTAATATAGAGGGTCTTTGTACCCTATGTTGCCAGGAAACGTGGGTTCGGGGACGGGTACGGGGACGGGGATGGGGACTGGGACTGGGACGTCATTTTCTGAAACAGGGTGCGTGGGTTCGTAGGGG
>APFE030841636.1:0-13904 GCA_000404065.3 Pinus taeda | reverse complement strand
TAGTGTCCACTCGGATGCTGCTATTCCCACTAAGACTGGTAGCTATCTTAGAAACAAACAAGTAAAGTCTACTTTCGTTTTCCTCTATGAAAATAGATAAGAGTGGAACAAAGAAGACCAACCTCAGTCTTGCGCTTGTTTCCTTGTTTGATTCCTCTCCTTCCTGATAGAGATTTGTCGCTTCTTCTTCATCTGCCCAGCTTCAAAGAGCACCTATGGAATCACAACAACATACTACTATCAAAGAACAAAGATCTATATTCATAAATAACACAGGACCGATGTGTGTTAACCATACAAATGCATATATAAGTAAACATACAAGAATATGGAGGAAAACTTGAATAGCTTTATTAAGATGAAAAGTATCAAGAGGATTACAACCATATGTTCTGACCCAACATCATCCTGCACCTAGAAAGCCCTTTTTCATCTCAAGTAAAGCTTAGATCACCCAACACTATGAATATACACCAGAAAACCAACAGCACTTCTCTACAAGATACAAGATTCCAGCCTCTGGATCTCTATGATGAGGGATCCATATATAGATGATTGTAGGGAGGTGATTCATCTTTTTGGGTCTTGATTAGTTTCCTCTCTCTGATAGTTCCTAATTCCACTTGGAGAACGATGATCTCTTACTCATCCCTGGTCAAAAACAGAGAGGCAAGTGTCAGAGGGGAAGCTTCTGGAAAATTCCATGATCTTCCACCTCGCAATTTGTACCTTCCATTTGTCCATTTCCGACCATCGCACCCTACAGAGGAGCCATTCAGTATGCATCGTACCTTGTACACTGGGAAGGTGATATGCATCGCACCCTCTGCATTGGGTTTTTAGTATGGTCCAGTTTTAACCATTTATGAGCAGTTTTTAGTGGAGAACTTCTGGGAGATGATGTAATCAGCTGACCTTGTTCCTTTAGGCAGTGAAGAAACACTTTTAGGTACTTAGGAGCCCTCATTTTATGGAAATTTATGATTGGGGTTGAAGTGCCCAAAAATGTCTATAACAAAGTGCTTCTGGCATTCTCCTCCCTTGCTATCAACCTTCCATTGTCTCTTTCATTTCCTTCCAGTTAACGGTGCCAATGCTCTAGTGTGTTGCCTATGCAGGTCACTGGGTCTTTGGCCGGCATATCCCTCAGCCCTTCCTTCGAATGGAACTAGTAGGGTCTTTTCTTGCTGTAAATGTTTGGTTGAGGATTTCTTTGGTTGCTTTCTCTTGTGGTTAACCTGGGTTTCTGTTTTAATGTCGTTCCGTTGATGGAAGTTTAGGTCTTTGGTTCAGTTGGTTGAAAGTTGTTGATTCTTCAGTGAACTGTAATGAATTTTTAGGGTTATAACCCTAACCCTCTTCTCACTACTCTGCTCCCGAAGGAGGGTTTTCTCACCCTTAGGGCTGCTGGACTTTTGGACTTGTAATTGTGTAGTCGAAATGCAATTTATTTTTGCTACTATAATCACTTTTAAAAATCAATGTAAATAATTTTGTTTTAATATGCACAGGGTTACCTCTTGGTCGAATTCTTTTCTGTAGTTGTATTTGCTGATAAACGGCTTGCTGTAGCGTACTCTGGTATCTCTGTAGCTTTTCAATAAGAAAGGAACTGCATGCTCTGTCTTCGATGCTCCTGGTTGTATTCGTTTTCGTAGTTGTGCTTCTACTTGTCATTTTATTATGGAAACTTTGTCTCTGTTTTATCTGGAAGGATTTCTGACAGATTGTTCAAATGTATTTACATTACTTATGATAAGAATTAGATGAAAACAATAACTAGACAGATGGATTCAGGGATGAAAAGAAATATTTCCCTCTTTGTATTATTTTTCTATGCTGAAAAAAATGTCGGACCCTTTTCCACACTGTGTACATCTATTTTATAATGTTACAATATATTTGAGCAAATTGTTGGCAGTTGCTTCTTCAGTTATGCAGTTGATAAATTATCTTGTTGTTTTAATTCTCTCGTTCTGTAGAATACAAAGATAATATATTCCTTTCCGTTATGTTGTTTTTTTCAAAAGTAGATAACTGTAAAGATTGACTAAAAATAAAAGACCAGACAACCATGTGGCTATAACCACTTCCACCTGACTGTGCTGGCCCTAAATACCTATTAACTAACAATGACATAGGACAAGTTCCTAAGGCTGTTTTTAGTTAAAAAACACAAATGAAATTTAAATACTGATGAACCTCTCCTCCTTAGCTGAGACCAACACCCGGTCATGGTGCCCTTAGCTGGATTCTCCTACATCAGGCTCCTGGGGTAAGAAAAATTCATGACTCCGGCCCATGAGCTTCTTGACTGAAAAACTTGCCTGCTCTATCTATCTAGTGTTAAGCCACAAACTGTCCTCAATAGGATGGTTCTTCCACTTGACCAGATATTGCAAATACTCTTTCCGCCGAGTTCGCTTGGCCACCTGAGTGTCGAGTATCCTCTCGATATCAAGGGGCTGAGCGTAAGGCATTTCTCTCATCCAAGGTTCACTTTCCTCCTATGCGTCCCGTGTAGGACGTGTTGCATTGTCTTCCTTTGAACCAGCAGTGTATGGAAATAGGTTTGCCACATTAGAGATGGGTGAGATGCCTATTCCTGGTGGTAGCTGCAATTCATAAGCATTAGCTGAAAATTTCCATAGAATTTTGCAGTGGCCTATCTTTTTGTACTTTAGCTTGTTGTATGCACCTCTAGAAAATGTTCCTTGCACAGATGTGCGAGGACTTCATCCCCCACATTAAACTATACCTCTCTCCATTTCAAATCTGCTCGCTACTTATATTTTTTACTGATGTCCCTCAGCTTTATTTTCACCCGCTCATGTAAATCATTCATCGCTTTAGCCAATTCTTCCCCATCAGCACTTCATCTTTCCTATTGTCCTAGATCTTGTAACTCATGCACTCTGTGGGGATGCATGCCATACAAGATCAGAAAAGGACTGTAACTCATGCTATGATTGGGCAAGTCATTATAAGTGAACTCTGCCTAGGTAAGTACTCGATCCCACATTCATGAATTTTCATCAATCAAACTTCGTAGCAGGTTCCCTAGACTCCTGTTTACCACCTTTGTTTGCTCGTCGGACTGCGGGTGATAAGAAGAGCTAAAACTTAACTGTGTGTCCATCTTCTTCCACAAGGTGCACCAGAAGTGCCCTGTAAACTTCACGTCCCTATCAGGGAGAATGGACTTAGGTAGACCGTGTAGCCTGATGATCTTTGTAAAGAACAAGTGGGCCACGTGAGTGGCATCACTGGTTTTTCTGCAAGGGATGAAAAGTGCCATCTTTGAAAACCAGTCTACTACTACCATCACTGAATCATAACCCCGCTACATCCTTGGTAGACCCAAGACGAAGTCCAAGCTGACTGAGTCCCATGGTCTACTTGGAATGGGAAATGGTGTGTATAGCCCCGTATTTTGACTGTCCTTTTTCCAACTGACACACTTTACATCTTTTCACAAATCTCTACACATCCCTTCGCATTTTTGGCCAATAATAAAAATGGCCACGCTGCTCTAATGTTTTGTCTATGCCGAAATGTCCGGCTAGACCTCCACTGTGCTTCTCCTAAATGATATTCTCTCTCATTGAACAATCGAGAATGCATAATTGTCCCCCTCTAAACAATAGCTTCTCCTACAAATTATAGTCTAACCATGGACTATTGTTTCTCAGCAAAGGATTCTGACAGGCTTCATAAGCCTCTTTGAAGTCCGTGTCGATCTGATACAAGTCTTTCAAATTCTCAAAGCCGAGTACTTGTATCATACTCTCCTGTAGAAGTAAGGCTCTTCTGCTCAACGCATCTGCCACCTTGTTGGCCTGCCTGCTAATGTGTTTCAACACAAAGGTGAAACTCTACAAATATTCTACCCACTTTGCATGCTTGTGATTCAGCTTATGTTGTTGCATCACATATTGCAGTGCAAAATTATCTGAGAATAAAAAAAAAACATTCCCCAGCAAATAGTGTCTCCAATGCTTCAGCGCTTGGATGACAACATAGAATTCTTTGTCGTAGGATGAATACTTCTTCCTGCTCTCATTCAACTTCTCACTGAAAAATGCAACAGGTTTGTCTTCTTGGCTAAGTACAGCTCCAATGGTACTGCTTGCATCACAGCGAACCTAAAAAAGCTTTTTAAAATCTGGCAATCTCAAGATCGGTCTTTTTGTGATCTTCTTCTTCAGTAGCTGAAAACTCCTCTCTGCTACCTCGGTCCAACGAAAAGCCTGACTTGTTTTCTTTATAGTGTCCAACATAGGTGCCCAAATTTCACTGAAATTTCTTATAAACTTACGGTAAAAACTTGCTAGCCCACGAAAACTACGTACCTCAAGCAAAATTTTCAAGGATGGCCAATTAACAATTGCTACAATTTTCTCTGGGTCCATCTTCAACTCGTTTTCTGCAATCACGAAACCCAGATAAACCAATTCTTTTTGCAGAAAAGTACATTTTTTCAGATTTATCAGTAGCTTATTCTGCTTCAATTTTTCCTGCACACTTCAAACATGTCGAAAGTGTTCCTCCCTTGTCTTGCTGAAAATTAATATAACATCCATGTACACTATTACAAACTTTCCAATGAATTCTTTTAGCATTTCATTCATCATTCGCATAAAGGTACTGGGTGCATTACTCAGTTCGAATGGCATTACTAGCCACTCATACAGTCCTTCATTGGTTTTGAAGGTTGTCTTCCACTCATCCCCTTCCCTGATTCGAATCTGATGATACCCACCCTTTAAATCAATTTTTGAGAAGTATGCTACCCCACTCAGGCAGTCCATCATGTCATCCATCTGCAATAGTGGAAATCTGTACCTGATGGTAATTTTATTGATGGCCCTTGAATCTGTGCACGTTCGCCATTCTCCTCCTTTCTTGGGAGCGAGAATTGTTGGAACTGCGCTGGGGCTCAAACTCTCCCTTATCAGCCCTTTATCTAGAAATTCCTGCACCTGTTTTCTAATCTCCTCATTGTTTTTGGGGCTCGTTCGATACGATGCCTTATTTGGTAGACTTTCTCTGGATATAAAGTTAATATGATGACTTATACTTCTCTTGGGAGGTAATTTATTTGGTAATTCATCCACTACTATATTGTTGAATTATTGCAGCATCTACTGAATTTCCGCAAGCAAATCTAACACCTCTGTGTGTTACAGCACCATCTTGGCTCTTCTTACAATAGCATAGCTTACTTCACTATCTTCAGTCTGCTTCAAAAATTGTTTTCCACTCATTAGTAACACTCTCGTCCCACTTGTTTCTGTCGTCTCCTCCTCCTTGATGGGTACAAGTGTGTGTTTGATCCCATTTTTAACAAACTTATAGCAGTTTGTCTTCCCGTTATGTACTACCTTCCTGTCATACTTCCATGGCCTTCCTAACAGTATATGACATACATCCATTGGTATTATATCACAAATAACCTTATCCTTATATCTACCAATGTGGAACTCAACTTCGCATTGTTCATCTACCAACAGCTAATGGCCTTTCTACAGCCATGATACCTTGTAAGGAGTGGGATGCTTCAACCACTTTAACCCCAACTTCTCTACCATTTCTGTGGCAACCATGTTATCCGTGCTTCCACTATCGATAATCAGCTTACAGCATTTTTTGTGTGACTTACAAACTGTCCAGAACAATGCTTTCCTTTCAGTTTGTCCAGCTATTTCTTTGGCTAGTTTCAGCAACACTTTGTTTAAAACTAAGGCTTCCCCCTATTTCCGGCACATTTTCTGCTTCCTGAGGGGGTGCCTTTTCTTCCTTTGTTTTTGTGACATACACACCTCTATTTCCAGTTTATTCCACTTCAAGACACTCAAAAGATTTGTGCCCCCACTTATGGCACCTATAGCGTTGATAGTTAGCTCCTCTACCTCAGCCATTTCCTCTCCCTCACTGAAATGGCTTGCCACCTCTAGTGTTGTCACCTTTTTTTGTTGTCCTAGAAGTTTTGGAACTACTGCCTTCCTCACTATTACTGGCAATTTGTCCTCTGCCATAAGACAGTCCTCTTCCTCTGTCGGTTCCCCGTCCTCTCCTAACATTTTTCTTTCTAGTGATATTTCCAATCTTAAACTGTTTACATACCTTGTTGTTTTCTCCGGGGTATCCTCTGTATAACCAACTCTCAAATTTACCTGGTAGAACTCTTCAATATACTCTCTCACTGTCATCCCTTTCTGTTTCAAATTTTGCACTTGCCGATGCAGTGCAATCTGGTAATCCTTGGGTAGAAATCTACCTTTCAACTTGGCCACCATCCTTGACCATTTCTTTATTGGCAACTTGTTCATCCTCCTTCTCTTTGTTTGGACACTATCCCACCACAGGGCTGCGTGTCCCTTCAGCTTCGTTGCAGGGAACTTAACTCTCTGGTCTTCCCTGACCTCTTCACACTCAAAATATTTATCCAGTTCATTGATCCAGTCCAACATAACTTATGTGGACATGTTGTCGTCATAGTTTGGAATTTCTGGTTTAGGCCCACTAGTCGCCAACAGGACCGACCTCAACAATCTCATTTCCGACCCTTCTTCATCCAATCCATCTGCTGTCACTATATCTTCTTCTTCGCTATCATCTCCTACCTCTGGATCCCTTCTCCTTCCTGCTTCAACTACCTCCAAGCAGGCAATAAGGATCCTGATTTCCTCCCACAATCCTTCCTCTGCTGCTCTCCGAGCACCTCCTCCACGACCTCGTCTTCCTACTTCCATTTCTTAAGCAAATTCTAAAACCTACTCTAATACCACTATGATGGGACCAGCCCGTGTCTTGTGACTTAATCACTCCAATAATTATTTATTAACAATGATTTAATTACTGGGCATATGATTAGTTTGTAAAACAAAGTTTAGCACCGATATTTTGGATTTTCATTGATTGTCTATATTAATGGTTCTGTACGCTAAGAGGACAATTGTCCTGGCCTGGGTTTTCCTTCTCGCTCTTGGCTAAACCCTAGATTGTTCGTTGTTGCCAGTCATTTTCGTTTTGTTCTGTTTGGATTGAGAGCTACGCAGTTCTATGGGTGACTATCAATGTTTTTGAAACGATGCTCTGTCTACACTGACTGTAGCTTCTCTGTTGGTAAGTGGTAGCTTTGGTAGCTTTACTGAGAGTTTTTTTTTTGGTTCATGCTCTTGTAAGCTCAAATCTATTACTCAATTGTTGAATTGTTGTGAGGGTTTCTCTACTCTTTCGTTGGCTCGGTGCTCACTGTCTCACATTCGTTTCTCACTTGTTCTTCTGAGCTTTCTTATGGTTCCTTCGGCTTCTTGTATGGTTGTCTCGTGGGTTGATTTTTCTACATGCTTATGAACTCAGGTCGCAGCCGCAACAGGATCCTTTCCTTGGGCGTTCGCTCAACTTCGGCAAGGTAAGAATTCATTCTATGATGAATGTTTCATCCTCAATTTTTTATGCACTAACAGGCGTTGCTCCTTGCGAGCATGGTTTTGCTTTGCAATGGTCGCAGTCTAATATGAGTTTCTCATCCAACATTGGTTGTTGAATGGGTAAGTGCTTCCAACGTTCTCCTCCCTTGCTATCAACCTTCCACTATCTCTTTCTTTTGCTTCTAGTTAATGGTGCTAATGCTCTGTTATGTTGCCTATGCAGGTCATTGGGTCTTTGGCTAGCATATCCCTCAGCCCTTCCTTCGAATGGAACCAGTAGGGTCTTTCCTTGTTGTAAATGTTTGGTCGAGGATTTCTTTGGTTGCTTTCTCTTGTGTTCGACTTGGATTTCTGTTGTAATTTCATTAGATTGATGGAAATCTGCAAGTTTATTCACATTGATTGAGACCTGCAAAACATATTCTCGCCACATTCTTAGTCTATTAATAAATATTTATGTTGGAATTAATATATATCTGTTGAGATTCACCTGTTTTTATGGGAAATTTCTCTATCCAACATTGTCGTGAAATGTATTCAGGCTGAATCATGCCTTCTTGGTAGTCCAGGCCCCGCAGTTGAGTGCTTCTTTTGAGTAGCAAGGAGATCTACCCATTTGGCATCGTCAATGGTCTTTCGCAAGGCCTTTGAGTACACTTAGAGAAGTTAGAAAAGCTGGAAGCCGATGGTGGACGGGGGGCATTGTAGACCGAAATCCAGGCCACACTTGTATTTGCAATTCTTTGTAATAATGAAAAAACTTGCATAGTGGGAGAAGGTACCGATGCAAAGTATGAAGTACAGTGAAAAGATACAATGCGCTAGAGGCTCGAGATTGAAAATTCTCACCGGTTTTCCGACTTCCCCAGCAAAATGGGTTTATCCATTTATGTAAATGAACATCAAAGGAGACGGAGAGGGCCCACTAGCACATCGACAAGTCCAGTGAATGTGCAATCGAGATAAGCTCGGCGCTCGGAATTATTATCACACAACTAAGATTCTTCCAACACCAACCTTCAAGTTGCATAATTTTTAGAAACCATGTAGAGTGATATAGATGTAAGAGATTATGTTACCCAAGTGTCAAAGATGTAAAATAATCAGTCCATAGGCTATCATTTTATGTTTTTTATAAAATAAATTTTCAACTTGAATCTGTTCAAAATTTAGAATGGATTGGTTGAAATCACATGTTTGAATTATAAAATTTTAGGTTCTATTTTAACCAAACATTCTAATACATAATAATCAAACTTTTTTCATACCAAAAACTCTAATACATAATAATCAAACTTTTTTCATCACTCCATATGTGAAAACAAAATATATCTAATAATACAAAATAATTATATATTAACAATTACTATATATATTCAATGAATACAAAGAAAATGAGCAATTCATGAACATATTTCAACCATTATAAGGGGAAACCCATGAAAAAAATTGTGACAACAATACTAAATACCACATAAAATATTGATTTTTTAACAAATTGGTGGAAATTCTATGCTCCTTAGGGAGAACACCCCAAATGTTTCAAATCAATCTGTTATTTGATATATATGATCTAAATTTCAAACTTTATAATGAGAGTTGCTAAAAATGTAATGAGAATGTCTAAAAATGAAATAAGAAGTAACCAAGTTAATTTGGAAATTTATATTTTAAAAAATATAGTAATAAAAATAATTGATTTGGTAGTTTCTTTATAACAATTAACGCATGAGGAATTTGGAGCGGGAGCTGAGGTGAGCTTCGAGGAACTCGATTCCAAGCCTAGGGTTTAACGCCTCAGTCCTGCCAAACCAGAGACAGCTTTGGCAGCACAGAACAACAGATTGGCTGACCTTCTCAGCAGAGGGTACGGACTAACCCGACAAATGATAAGCGGGGGGTCCACAGGGACCCCATCCTTCAAACAAATCGTCATGCATAAGCAGAAAGCAAAGGAAGGACTAAAAATCTCGGGATATGGTGAAATTAAAGACTCCAGTGGCACCAGCATAGATAAGGAACAGAAAATGCCAACAGAAACCAGAGGCAGTTCCAAAAAGAAAGATAAAGCAATCAATGAAAAGGAATATAGAAACCACAGCACAGAGACAGACCGAAGGACCATAGGATCAATGAATCCCCAAACAGAAGAAGAAGAAGAGCTAGATGAAGAAAGGAAAAAGAGAGAAGAGAAGGACAAGGAACCATCCTCCACTCCTCGCACCAACAAAGCAACACAAGAAGCTTGCAAATCAAAGAAAAAATAATCCCTCAGAGTTGTCTGCACAGATCCGGAGATTCAAGCCCATCGCAAGCATATGTCAGAACATGCAGTCATATGCAAGTTCATGGGACTCTGGCCAACGAAGTGCGCCCTCTGTCAATGGATCAAACAACACTGGAGACCGAAAGGTGATATCAATCTACACCTAGGAGCAAAAGGTTTCTTTACTGTTGTCTTTACAAACCTAGAGGATAAGGATAGGGTTTTTGATGGGGGTCCCTATTTTTTTGCTTCTGCGGGTCTCCACATGAGACCCTAGAAATCAAATTTTGTCCCAGAAAAAGAGACCTTCACACAAGTTCCAGTATGTATCCGTCTTTTCTCTCTCCTCGTAGACTATTGGGGCTTAGCAACCCTCAAACAAATTGGAGACAAGTTGGGAACCTTTATTAAAGCCTCTGAAGCCACTATTCAGCATAGATACACCTCATGTGCCAGAATATGTGTGGAATTGGACGTTTCAGGAGCCCTGCATGAAGGCATATGGCTGGAGTTTAGGGATGAAGACTACTTCCAAGCCATTGACTATGAACAAATCCCATTCCGGTGCAGAAAGTGTCATGAACACGGTCACCTAGTAAGAGACTGTCCTCGAAACAGAACTGAAGAAGCTCTCAAACCCATGCCAGAAGCACAGAGCACAGAAATCTTTACTAGACCAAAAGCAAGACAAAGAGCTAACAGAAGACGATCAAACAGAACAGGGGCAACACCAAGCAATACCATTAACACTTTCAGTGTACTAGAAACAGACTCAGACACTGAAGAGAAAAATGTGGAAGAGCGGAGAACAGAGGAGCAAAAGCACCAGCTAGACCACAATAGGAAGGAAAAGGATGAAGGTCCACTCAGTTCCAAGGCCCACAGGCAAGAGCATGAAGGTACCCAAGACGAAGACACGAAAATGCTAACCAGTGATGGGGGAAGTGACGAGATGGAGCTCAACGAGGCCTTAGAGAAGGCAGGTGTAAATCTTCCAGTAATAGAAGAAAACTGGAAAGCTAAAGGAATAGAAAATGTCCCAGAAGAATAATTAAGAAAGATCAGCGATCTATTCATAGCAAGACAGAAGGCGGAACTAGACAGGCAAAATAGAAGATTGGGCATTGCAACAGGCACAGGAAACCACTCTAAAAATATCTCCCTCAATACATCTGGCTTTAAGCAAAAAAAGAAAAGGGGAAGAAGAACAAACGGTGAGGTGCTACATGATCTAGGGATTCTAATGCTGAACTCAGGCAAAATGAAGGCACTCAATGCCTTGCCATCTTACCATTAACAAGCCTTGTTATCAATGAAAATAATCTCATGGAATGCAAGAGGGCTCAACAGCCTAGCAAAGCAAAGACTTCTCCTCAGGAAGTTCCAAAAAGAAAAGTCGGATATCATGTTCATTCAAGAAACCAAATGTGCCACTTCTCACATGGCAAACATCAGCAAAAAATTGGGCAAGCCTATCGACTTCATAGAAGTAGCCAGCCAAAGATGGGAGGGAGGTATCACCACCCTCTGGGATACCAGAGTAATAAGTGTCCTTTCAATGGAGGCCACCAGATCTTACATTGCCATGGAGATTCAAGTTATAGGTAACTCTGAAACCTATCTATGTATAAATTTTTATGGCCCTCAACGATTAGAAGAGAAATTTCAATTCCTCAATTCACTTATGAATCTTCAACTAAGACATATCACCTCGAAGATCATTATGGGAGGAGATTTCAACATAATAACCTCTCTCCTGGAGAAAAAAGGAGGAATACGAAGGCTAAACAGGGATGCAGAGCTCTTTGTAGAATTTATTGAAAATGCAAAACTAGTTGACTTCCAGCCAAAATCCAGCTCCTTCACCTAGAACAATAGACGAGGAGGAGAGAAACTCATAGCTTCTCGATTGGATAGATTTCTCATTTCAGAAAGCATCATTCTAGACGGCATCACTGTGGACTCTGACATTCTCCCTAGTGGAGGATCGGATCACTGGACTATCTCTCTAGATGTTGCCTTCCTCGGCACTCCTAGAAACAAGCCATTCCGATTCGAAAATTTCTGGTTGCATCACCCAAACTTTGTTAAAGTGCTGGAGAAGTGGTGCTGTGAACCACTAAACATCCAAGGAACCAGAATGTTCAAGCTCCAAAGCAAACTAAAACACATCAAAAGCAAAATCAAGCAATGGAATGCAACGGAATTCGGAAACATCTTCCAGGAGAAATCCATAATAGAGAGTAAGCTCGAGCAAATTCACAAAAGCTGGACCTCTGGCAATATTAGTGAAGCATCCAAAGAGCATGAAAAAGATTTGATGATTCAATGGCAACTCAGATGTCAACAGGAAGAAACACTCTGGAGACAGAAATCCAGAGTACAATGGCTTAAAGAAGGAGAGCAAAATACAAAGTTCTTTCACAGGTCCACTCTAGATTACAGAAGTGCAAATAAAATCCTCAAACTCAAAAATGAAGCAGGAGAAACTCTACAAAATCATAAGGATATTTCCTCTCTACTCACCAGGCATTTCAAACACATTGCGCAGGAGACGCAAGATGAAAGAACAGAGGCAATAGCCTCTCTAACCCAGGCCATTCCTAGCATCATAACTAATGAGCAAAATCTTGCTCTTCTCAGAGAGATCTCAATGGAGGAAGTGGAGGAGGTCGTTAAAAGCATGCCAAATGACAAGGCTCCCGGACCAGATGGCTTCACCATTAACTTCTACAAGGCATGTTGGCCCACCATCAAAACAGAGATCTGGGAAGTGGTTGAAGATTCAAGACACTCTGGCACCATTATTAAATCGCTCAACTCCACCTTCCTAGCTCTAGTCCCTAAGGAAGAGGATGCCAACACTCCTGAGAAGTTTAGACCTATAGCACTTTGCAATGTGATTTACAAGATCATCTCCAAGGTTATAGCAAACAGACTCAAGCCTATTCTACCCAATCTCATCTCGGAAGAACAGTCCGGATATGTGGAGGGCAGACAAATACTGGACAACATCCTCTTAGCTCAAGAGATGGTACACACTCTCCAAACCAGGAAGAAAGCAGGAATTTTAATGCAATTGGATCTCTCCAAAGCATTTGATAAAGTCAATTGGCAATATCTAGAAGCTGTTCTCACAGCCTTTGGCTTTGAACATCAGTGGATCAAATGGATTCTGGCTTTAATTAAATCCTCTACTTTCTCCATCTTGGTCAATGGATCACCCTCAGAACCCTTCTCCCCTACCCAGGGCATCAGGCAGGGAGACCCTCTCTCCCCTTTCCTTTTCGTGATCCTCATGGAAGGTCTAAGTCGACTCATCCGTAAAGAAAAAGCAGAAGGCAATCCTAGAGGGCTTCATCCCCTACAATCTATCCTGGCAACTACACACCAGCAGTTCGTGGACGACACAATGCTGCACGGCACCCCCACGGTGAAAGAAGCCATGGCTTACAAAAATATCCTAAGCCTATTCAGCAAAGCCTCAGGTATGGAAATTAACCACGCTAAATCTACAATTTTTTTCTTTAATACCCATCTTGCAATCCAGAAACATATTTCAAACATTCTTGGATTTAAACGGGGCAATCTACCCTCCAAGTACCTGGGCGCCCCGCTAACGTCAAAACCCTGGCAAAAGCATCATTGGGAAAAAATTATAGCAAAATTGGAGAACAAATGTAGACACTGGACCCACAGAGCCCTCAACTTTGCGGGCAGATTAGTCCTTACTAAGGCAATCCTTCAAGCTATCCCTCATGTAGGTTTTAACCCCGTACAGAAATTACCTGCATACGAATTCTAAATCACAGGAAAAATAAAAATGCGAGAGCATAACACATAAAACACATATACACAGAGATTTCCCTCTCGATCTCAAAACCGAGACTACCAGCTTGATTTTTCATTATATTCCTTTCAATGTTACAATACATATTTATATATGCTGAAGCATCCAATACCATGGACCGAAAACCATAGGTAGGTTTGCCCAACCTAATATAGGGTCCAAAAAAAATAATTCTCGGGGCGTTGCCCCGAACCCCGTAGAGGGGGGCCAAGGAAAATTTTAAGAACACCCCCTAAATTTATAAGTATAATAAATGGGCGAATCTTCATGTTATATAGGAAAAATGGAAGGCGATTTTATCAATAATATAATATGTATATATAATTTTTGGGCGAATCTCTCACCAGTCATG